>JAESUZ010003347.1:0-22620 GCA_017311185.1 Proteles cristata cristata | reverse complement strand
AGGAGTTAACCCTATCTGGTAGTGGGAGTTGCATACTCTATTGAGTGCAAAGGGGAGGAGAGCTATCCAGTCTCCGCCAGTCTCCCAGGTCAATTTAATTAAGGTCTCTTTTAGAGTTCTATTTATTTTTTTTATCTGTCCTGAACTCTGGGGTCTGTATGCACAGTGTAATTTTCAATTAATCCCCAGGGCCGTGGCTAAATTCTGGCTTACTTTGGACACAAATACAGGTCCGTTGTCTGACCCTATCATCTGAGGAAAGCCATACCTTATGAAGATGTCTTTCAGGAATTTTTTTTTTCCATGATCTGGGCAGTCTCACGTTTGGTTGGGAGTGCTCGGCGGGCGGTGGTTCCTCAGCTCCTTGGTAGATGTTTTTCCTTATTAAGGGCCATTACTTTACCGTGGAGATCCCAGAGCTAGCCATCAGCAATGACGAGGAGCTTAACACGCTGCTAGAGTCTAGGTGAAATCCCGCATCTGGTGTCAGCAGCGTTTTAGGCAAGCCTTTAAGTGCGTGGTGGTCGGTGATGGGTGAGTGTGCCTTGCGGAGGCCATGGGTTGGGCAGGGACGCCCCCAGAGACCTTGCCCGGGCTGGGGCTGGGCGTATGGCTCCGGGCATGTGGGAGCCATGGGGGTGCAGGCGGTCGGCTTGGGGCCGGTGCCATGGCCCTCATGCCCTGATGTCCCTACTGCGCGCTCCTCAGAATGTTGAGCCCAGTGTCCATTAGGAACTCAGTGGATCGCCCTTTTACTTTTAGGGTTACCCTGGGTTTGGGGAGGGGTGCCGAACCCCGTTTCCCCTAGTCACTGTCATTTCCCATTACTAGGATGAGAGTTTTAGATTTATTCTTGGGGCATTCTTTGGCCCAATGTTTTTTTTTTTTTTTGCCGTAGGCGCATTGATTTTTGCTTAATTGGGGGCGCCCCTCAAGCCGCTGGGAGTTCTCCTTAGTTTCTTTTTTTGGAGCCAACTGTCTGAGGCGTCTTTTCCGGTCCTCCGGTTCCGCAGTTCCCGCGAGTAGTATCTTGGCTAGACCCTGGTTTTGTCTCTTTTTAGCCCTTATCTGCTTGTCCTCTGCACTGTCCCTGCTGCTGTGTACCCTCTCTGCCACGACCACTAGATCTTGGAGGCTCTTTTTTCTAGACGTTTTAGTTTCTGAAGTTTTTTTTTTAATTGTTGGGAGCAGACTGACAAAAGCCATGGCCACCGCAGCTAAGTTTTGCTGGGGCCTTTGGATCTATAGGGGTGCACTGGCGGAATGTCTCTATTATTCTTTTAAGGAACGCTGTGGGGCTTTCCTCTGGTCCCTGACTGACAATGTAGGCTTGCGAGCCGCAGCCTTGAGACCTGCCAACAGAGTCTGGCGGTAGACTAAGAGACTCTCCTTACCTTCAGCCAAGTTGTAGTTCCAATCTGGCCATGCCAGGGGAAACCCAGCGTCATTTTGAGCCTGGTCAGTAGTGGGAACTCCAGTGGGCCCAGGAACCAATTTTCTGGGTTCAGACTGGATTTTTTTTATTTCTCAGTACTGAACATGCCGGGAGCCGCACCGGCCTCCCCGGACGGCAGTCACAGCAAGGAGATGTCAGTGTCTGCACAGCTTCAGCCATGAGAAATAAAAACCGGTATCTCCCTCTGCTACTACTGTACTACTGGCTCGTGCTGGAAATAAGCCTACTGGCATTGACCAGGTCTCACAACATTTTACATTAGACCCATATTCTGAACACAGACTGAACACAGATACCTCATAAGGAAAAGTATATTCCTGTCTTTATAAAAGAGACTTTAGACGAAAGCTCCGTGGGCAATCGTCAAAAGGCTCTTCCTATGGGCCTTGCAGACCTAAGACTTAGACAATAAAGGGGGTTAAGAACACAAGAGTTACAATTGAGTCTGGCCCCGAGACAAAGAGCCTAATCCAAAGTTAAGGTACAGATAAGGGCAGAACATAAGTTACTATATTTATTTTTGCTAATTGCTGAAGCATAGCAGCCTTTTCCTCAAGGCCCATATTCCATAAACATTTTCCCTTCTACTGGCAGCTGGGATGAGGACAGACAAGAGCAACTAAAACATAACCCAGGCGCAAAGACTGACATACTTATGGCCCCCATGGTGCTTGCACTATTAGCATCAAGGAAAAGGCTCACTCAAGCAATTTAGGAATAAGCCTAAGATACATTTTATAAATAATTAGCCCTTGTAAAAATTTTGTCTTTGAATGTTATATTATCGTTGAACCTTAAAATAAAGACACCAAAACCGACAGGACAGACATGCCTGCCTGGTGATCAGAAAGAATCTTAGGGCTCTCTCATTCTCTTTTGCTGACACCGTCTATCCTTCAGGGACTCCTGGACCTGTCAGAGCCGGCGCGGCTTCCGACATGAACAGAACCTGTAACAATTACTGGCAATCACCGCAGGTGGGCTGATGAGTAAACATGATGCTCTCTAGAAGGGCTATAAGATCTTTAGGGTTATCAGAGAAACGAGCATTTTGAATTTTCCAATTATAGAGATCACTAGTAGAGAAAGGCCAGTACTGAAGTCGGGGGTTACCCGTGTCGTCGGGGGGGTCCTATTTCCCGCAGGGGTAGGGTGACCGTGGAGTCGGGTAGACGGGAGCTTGGCTCCCGCTGAGTCCGCCCACGAGTACGGTCAGCTGGTCCTCTGCAACTAGTTTTATTTCTCGTAGAGTCTGAGGCCGTCATTTTGCGCCCTCTGGACTCCAATGAGACTGCTGCCTCTCGTTCTTTAGGCTCCCCCAGGGGATCTGGTGGGGGAGCGGCCCCACCTTCTGGCGGAGCCTGAGGCGCGGAAGGGAGAATAGGGTAAGGCGGAGGATCTAGGGTGAGGGGATCTTGACTCTCTGACAGTACCGGACATAGCTGTGTTGTAGGATCCCTCGGCCGACGGGAACCTGGAGGTGGAAGTGCCGGGCGGCCGGCTATAAGAACTTCACAGGTGCCCGGTAAAAGAAATGGGGAGACCCATGGTGGGAGATTTTCGACTAGATCTTGTCAAATTAAAATATAAGGCACCTGGTCGGGGTGTCCTTCTGAAACGCCCAGAGTTCGGATGAACCCCAAAAACAGACCACCAGAGACCAGAGTCAAAGGCAAGCGGCAAGGGTTGTTTATTCGCAGGTTCGAACCTGGACCTCCGCGCACTGGTTGCCGGTGACGCTAAGAGGCCCTGAACAAAGCCTTTGCAGCCTTTTTATAGACAGAAGTAAACAAGTCATGGGGAAGGACAGGAGATTTCCATGGTTACAAGTTTGCCATTGGTTAACATTAAAATGTGAACATATACTGCATCTGATTGGTTCCCGCCATCAGGTTTTTGGCGGGATCCAATTATAATACTTGGGGTACCTTTGAATTCAGCCTATCATAGAGCGAGTTTGAAGTCTTGTTTGGCGACTAACAGGTTAACATCTCTCTCTCCAGGCCCTTCCCTCAGCAAGGTGGGGGGCATCCGCTGGCCTTTTCGGATTGGCTTCCACCAAGGTGGGGTGATGGGATGACAGGGGGAACATGAAGCTAGTCGCTTGGGCAATCCGGTGGCGGGAAAGCAAGCCTTAAGCATTGTTACAGAAGCAGAAAGAGCTGGTTAGGTAATGGCTTCCCGTAGCGCAGGCATTTGTTCAGAAGCGGAAAAGCTGGTTAAGTTTTAGGTTTAGTTTATCTAGGACTGGGGCTACGTGCAGCCCGAGGTTTCTCTTAATGGACGACTTAATTTTTGGCTCTTCATTCCCCCCTTCTCTTGTGTATTTGAAGGCCCAATCGTGGGTCTTCGGTCGGGTCCCAATCATTAGGGTGGCGATACTGCAACCTAAGTATTATGGGGTGTATTGTCCCCAGACATTCTTGCATGAAGGCAAGCAATCTAGTTAAATGACAAAATCTAAATCTCAGATGGACATACATTGTTAAAGATTTGGCAAGAGTTCAGTATGATGCAATTGCCATAGAAATTTAGTTATTTTTGTGACATATAATAACTCTTATAACAAAACATTAAAACTTTAGGATTTACATATATATTTGGGCAGTTATAGCACTTACCCATGCAATATAACCTAAGGTTTACTGTTGTGTATAGTGTTTTTCCAAGTAACCTAGCATTTTAGATAAAAGGGCCTAATTGGCCAAAAGACCCCCTTTTTTACTGTTTAAATCCTGGGAAGTTTGTTAAAACCTTAGGAAGCTATAAAGCGTATCCTAAATAGGATTACAGATCATTACAAATCTTTTTTTTTTTTTTTACAAATAGTTTATTGTCAAATTAGTTTCCACATAACACCCAGTGCTCATCCCCACAAGTGCCCTCCTCAATGCCCACCCCTCCTCCCCCCCACATCCACCAGTCCTCAGTTTTTGTCAGCATTCAAGAGTCTCTCATGGTTTGCCTCTCCCCTTTCCCCCACCATTTCCGCCCTTCTTCTCCCCCTTGGTCCTCTGTTAAGCTCCTCCTAATCCTCCTATACGTGCACACATATGATATTTGTCTTTCTCTGCCTGACTTATTTCGCTCAGCATCACACCCTCAAGGTCCCTCCATGTGGCTACACATGGCCAGATTTCATTGTTTCTCATTGCCATGTAGTATTCCATGGTATAGATAAACCACATCTTCTTGATCCATTCATCTGTTGACGGACACTTAGGCTCTTTCCAGGTTAGATCATTACAAATCTTAAAGCTTTTTCTATTCAACCAAAGTGGCAATAATAGATCTTAAAGGCGAATGTATAACATAGTAGTTAGAAACCAACATTGGTTGGGGTAACTCTTTCAACATTGAGAAGATTTAACTATGCAATCAAAGACCTGATAAAGATGAAACCTAAAGCTTCGGGTTTTCTTGGCAGAAAAAAGAGAAAACTTTTGTTTACATTGTCTTATCAAGAGCAGATTCACAATCCAAGAAAACTCTGTCTTTTGACCGGAGAGAAAAGCAGAGTTTTAACCTTATACCAGTGTACTTTTCAAATTCCATTCATTTCAATCAGTCTATCCTGAGCACATATGAAATTCCTTTTCAAAGATTTCCCTTCACAGACCTTCTATATCTTTCCTTTGCCTTTAAACTTTGTCCCAAAGCCATTTCTCTCTAAGCAACCAGTCTTATTTAGGACAAAATTACTTTCTTTTACCCTCAACAAAAATGTATTTCCATTTCTTATATCTTTTTTATGGATCTCTCAGTTTTCTATATACAGGGTTGCTTTCCATCAGTCTTAAGTACACTTAGCAGAATTTTAACTTGGGAAACCTTAGTCCCCAATTGAGGACCTAGTAACCAATGGAGAGGTGTTTACATTAGAATTTTTAAATTATTTTTTAAAAGGTCTAAATAGTCTTACTTTTTCTGCAATAGGAAGCTGAAAACTCAAACCTATGTTTAGTAACTATGTATTTTATTTTGATAGAAGTCATGCAATTCAGGCCAGACATGTTTTCAAAAGGAGTTAACCCTATCTGGTAGTGGGAGTTGCATACTCTATTGAGTGCAAAGGGGAGGAGAGTTATCCAGTCTCCGCCAGTCTCCCAGGTCAATTTAATTAAGGTCTCCTTTAGAGTTCTATTTATTTTTTTTATCTGTCCTGAACTCTGGGGTCTGTATGCACAGTGTAATTTTCAATTAATCCCCAGGGCCGTGGCTAAATTCTGGCTTACTTTGGACACAAATACAGGTCCGTTGTCTGACCCTATCATCTGAGGAAAGCCATACCTTATGAAGATGTCTTTCAGGAATTTTTTTTCCATGATCTGGGCAGTCTCACGTTTGGTTGGGAGTGCTCGGCGGGCGGTGGTTCCTCAGCTCCTTGGTAGATGTTTTTCCTTATTAAGGGCCATTACTTTACCGTGGAGATCCCAGAGCTAGCCATCAGCAATGACGAGGAGCTTAACAAGCTGCTAGAGTCTAGGTCAAATCCCGCATCTGGTGTCAGCAGCGTTTCAGGCAAGCCTTTAAGTGCGTGGTGGTCGGTGATGGGTGAGTGCGCCTTGCGGAGGCCATGGGTTGGGCAGGGACGCCCCCAGAGACCTTGCCCGGGCTGGGGCTGGGCGTATGGCTCCGGGGATGTGGGAGCCATGGGGGTGCAGGCGGTCGGCTTGGGGCCGGTGCCATGGCCCTCATGCCCTGATGTCCCTACTGCGCGCTCCTCAGAATGTTGAGCCCAGTGTCCATTAGGAACTCAGTGGATCGCCCTTTTACTTTTAGGGTTACCCTGGGTTTGGGGAGGGGTGCCGAACCCCGTTTCCCCTAGTCACTGTCATTTCCCATTACTAGGATGAGAGTTTTAGATTTATTCTTGGGGCATTCTTTGGCCCAATGTTTTTTTTTTTTTTTGCCGTAGGCGCATTGATTTTTGCTTAATTGGGGGCGCCCCTCGAGCCGCTGGGAGTTCTCCTTATTTTCTTTTTTTGGAGCCAACTGTCTGAGGCGTCTTTTCCGGTCCTCCGGTTCCGCAGTTCCCGCGAGTAGTATCTTGGCTAGACCCTGGTTTTGTCTCTTTTTAGCCCTTATCTGCTTGTCCTCTGCACTGTCCCTGCTGCTGTGTACCCTCTCTGCCACGACCACTAGATCTTGGAGGCTCTTTTTTCTAGACGTTTTAGTTTCTGAAGTTTTTTTTTTAATTGTTGGGAGCAGACTGACAAAAGCCATGGCCACCGCAGCTAAGTTTTGCTGGGGCCTTTGGATCTATAGGGGTGCACTGGCGGAATGTCTCTATTATTCTTTTAAGGAACGCTGTGGGGCTTTCCTCTGGTCCCTGACTGACAATGTAGGCTTGCGAGCCGCAGCCTTGAGACCTGCCAACAGAGTCTGGCGGTAGACTAAGAGACTCTCCTTACCTTCAGCCAAGTTGTAGTTCCAATCTGGCCATGCCAGGGGAAACCCAGCGTCATTTTGAGCCTGGTCAGTAGTGGGAACTCCAGTGGGCCCAGGAACCAATTTTCTGGGTTCAGACTGGATTTTTTTTATTTCTCAGTACTGAACATGCCGGGAGCCGCACCGGCCTCCCCGGACGGCAGTCACAGCAAGGAGATGTCAGTGTCTGCACAGCTTCAGCCATGAGAAATAAAAACCGGTATCTCCCTCTGCTACTACTGTACTACTGGCTCGTGCTGGAAATAAGCCTACTGGCATTGACCAGGTCTCACAACATTTTACATTAGACCCATATTCTGAACACAGACTGAACACAGATACCTCATAAGGAAAAGTATATTCCTGTCTTTATAAAAGAGACTTTAGACGAAAGCTCCGTGGGCAATCGTCAAAAGGCTCTTCCTATGGGCCTTGCAGACCTAAGACTTAGACAATAAAGGGGGTTAAGAACACAAGAGTTACAATTGAGTCTGGCCCCGAGACAAAGAGCCTAATCCAAAGTTAAGGTACAGATAAGGGCAGAACATAAGTTACTATATTTATTTTTGCTAATTGCTGAAGCATAGCAGCCTTTTCCTCAAGGCCCATATTCCATAAACATTTTCCCTTCTACTGGCAGCTGGGATGAGGACAGACAAGAGCAACTAAAACATAACCCAGGCGCAAAGACTGACATACTTATGGCCCCCATGGTGCTTGCACTATTAGCATCAAGGAAAAGGCTCACTCAAGCAATTTAGGAATAAGCCTAAGATACATTTTATAAATAATTAGCCCTTGTAAAAATTTTGTCTTTGAATGTTATATTATCGTTGAACCTTAAAATAAAGACACCAAAACCGACAGGACAGACATGCCTGCCTGGTGATCAGAAAGAATCTTAGGGCTCTCTCATTCTCTTTTGCTGACACCGTCTATCCTTCAGGGACTCCTGGACCTGTCAGAGCCGGCGCGGCTTCCGACATGAACAGAACCTGTAACAATTACTGGCAATCACCGCAGGTGGGCTGATGAGTAAACATGATGCTCTCTAGAAGGGCTATAAGATCTTTAGGGTTATCAGAGAAACGAGCATTTTGAATTTTCCAATTATAGAGATCACTAGTAGAGAAAGGCCAGTACTGAAGTCGGGGGTTACCCGTGTCGTCGGGGGGTCCTATTTCCCGCAGGGGTAGGGTGACCGTGGAGTCGGGTAGACGGGAGCTTGGCTCCCGCTGAGTCCGCCCACGAGTACGGTCAGCTGGTCCTCTGCAACTAGTTTTATTTCTCGTAGAGTCTGAGGCCGTCATTTTGCGCCCTCTGGACTCCAATGAGACTGCTGCCTCTCGTTCTTTAGGCTCCCCCAGGGGATCTGGTGGGGGAGCGGCCCCACCTTCTGGCGGAGCCTGAGGCGCGGAAGGGAGAATAGGGTAAGGCGGAGGATCTAGGGTGAGGGGATCTTGACTCTCTGACAGTACCGGACATAGCTGTGTTGTAGGATCCCTCGGCCGACGGGAACCTGGAGGTGGAAGTGCCGGGCGGCCGGCTATAAGAACTTCACAGGTGCCCGGTAAAAGAAATGGGGAGACCCATGGTGGGAGATTTTCGACTAGATCTTGTCAAATTAAAATATAAGGCACCTGGTCGGGGTGTCCTTCTGAAACGCCCAGAGTTCGGATGAACCCCAAAAACAGACCACCAGAGACCAGAGTCAAAGGCAAGCGGCAAGGGTTGTTTATTCGCAGGTTCGAACCTGGACCTCCGCGCACTGGTTGCCGGTGACGCTAAGAGGCCCTGAACAAAGCCTTTGCAGCCTTTTTATAGACAGAAGTAAACAAGTCATGGGGAAGGACAGGAGATTTCCATGGTTACAAGTTTGCCATTGGTTAACATTAAAATGTGAACATATACTGCATCTGATTGGTTCCCGCCATCAGGTTTTTGGCGGGATCCAATTATAATACTTGGGGTACCTTTGAATTCAGCCTATCATAGAGCGAGTTTGAAGTCTTGTTTGGCGACTAACAGGTTAACATCTCTCTCTCCAGGCCCTTCCCTCAGCAAGGTGGGGGGCATCCGCTGGCCTTTTCGGATTGGCTTCCACCAAGGTGGGGTGATGGGATGACAGGGGGAACATGAAGCTAGTCGCTTGGGCAATCCGGTGGCGGGAAAGCAAGCCTTAAGCATTGTTACAGAAGCAGAAAGAGCTGGTTAGGTAATGGCTTCCCGTAGCGCAGGCATTTGTTCAGAAGCGGAAAAGCTGGTTAAGTTTTAGGTTTAGTTTATCTAGGACTGGGGCTACGTGCAGCCCGAGGTTTCTCTTAATGGACGACTTAATTTTTGGCTCTTCATTCCCCCCTTCTCTTGTGTATTTGAAGGCCCAATCGTGGGTCTTCGGTCGGGTCCCAATCATTAGGGTGGCGATACTGCAACCTAAGTATTATGGGGTGTATTGTCCCCAGACATTCTTGCATGAAGGCAAGCAATCTAGTTAAATGACAAAATCTAAATCTCAGATGGACATACATTGTTAAAGATTTGGCAAGAGTTCAGTATGATGCAATTGCCATAGAAATTTAGTTATTTTTGTGACATATAATAACTCTTATAACAAAACATTAAAACTTTAGGATTTACATATATATTTGGGCAGTTATAGCACTTACCCATGCAATATAACCTAAGGTTTACTGTTGTGTATAGTGTTTTTCCAAGTAACCTAGCATTTTAGATAAAAGGGCCTAATTGGCCAAAAGACCCCCTTTTTTACTGTTTAAATCCTGGGAAGTTTGTTAAAACCTTAGGAAGCTATAAAGCGTATCCTAAATAGGATTACAGATCATTACAAATCTTTTTTTTTTTTCTTTACAAATAGTTTATTGTCAAATTAGTTTCCACATAACACCCAGTGCTCATCCCCACAAGTGCCCTCCTCAATGCCCACCCCTCCTCCCCCCCACGTCCACCAGTCCTCAGTTTTTGTCAGCATTCAAGAGTCTCTCATGGTTTGCCTCTCCCCCTTTCCCCCACCATTTCCGCCCTTCTTCTCCCCCTTGGTCCTCTGTTAACCTCCTCCTAATCCTCCTATACGTGCACACATATGATATTTGTCTTTCTCTGCCTGACTTATTTCGCTCAGCATCACACCCTCAAGGTCCCTCCATGTGGCTACACATGGCCAGATTTCATTGTTTCTCATTGCCATGTAGTATTCCATGGTATAGATAAACCACATCTTCTTGATCCATTCATCTGTTGACGGACACTTAGGCTCTTTCCAGGTTAGATCATTACAAATCTTAAAGCTTTTTCTATTCAACCAAAGTGGCAATAATAGATCTTAAAGGCGAATGTATAACATAGTAGTTAGAAACCAACATTGGTTGGGGTAACTCTTTCAACATTGAGAAGATTTAACTATGCAATCAAAGACCTGATAAAGATGAAACCTAAAGCTTCGGGTTTTCTTGGCAGAAAAAAGAGAAAACTTTTGTTTACATTGTCTTATCAAGAGCAGATTCACAATCCAAGAAAACTCTGTCTTTTGACCGGAGAGAAAAGCAGAGTTTTAACCTTATACCAGTGTACTTTTCAAATTCCATTCATTTCAATCAGTCTATCCTGAGCACATATGAAATTCCTTTTCAAAGATTTCCCTTCACAGACCTTCTATATCTTTCCTTTGCCTTTAAACTTTGTCCCAAAGCCATTTCTCTCTAAGCAACCAGTCTTATTTAGGACAAAATTACTTTCTTTTACCCTCAACAAAAATGTATTTCCATTTCTTATATCTTTTTTATGGATCTCTCAGTTTTCTATATACAGGGTTGCTTTCCATCAGTCTTAAGTACACTTAGCAGAATTTTAACTTGGGAAACCTTAGTCCCCAATTGAGGACCTAGTAACCAATGGAGAGGTGTTTACATTAGAATTTTTAAATTATTTTTTAAAAGGTCTAAATAGTCTTACTTTTTCTGCAATAGGAAGCTGAAAACTCAAACCTATGTTTAGTAACTATGTATTTTATTTTGATAGAAGTCATGCAATTCAGGCCAGACATGTTTTCAAAAGGAGTTAACCCTATCTGGTAGTGGGAGTTGCATACTCTATTGAGTGCAAAGGGGAGGAGAGTTATCCAGTCTCCGCCAGTCTCCCAGGTCAATTTAATTAAGGTCTCCTTTAGAGTTCTATTTATTTTTTTTATCTGTCCTGAACTCTGGGGTCTGTATGCACAGTGTAATTTTCAATTAATCCCCAGGGCCGTGGCTAAATTCTGGCTTACTTTGGACACAAATACAGGTCCGTTGTCTGACCCTATCATCTGAGGAAAGCCATACCTTATGAAGATGTCTTTCAGGAATTTTTTTTTCCATGATCTGGGCAGTCTCACGTTTGGTTGGGAGTGCTCGGCGGGCGGTGGTTCCTCAGCTCCTTGGTAGATGTTTTTCCTTATTAAGGGCCATTACTTTACCGTGGAGATCCCAGAGCTAGCCATCAGCAATGACGAGGAGCTTAACAAGCTGCTAGAGTCTAGGTGAAATCCCGCATCTGGTGTCAGCAGCGTTTTAGGCAAGCCTTTAAGTGCGTGGTGGTCGGTGATGGGTGAGTGCGCCTTGCGGAGGCCATGGGTTGGGCAGGGACGCCCCCAGAGACCTTGCCCGGGCTGGGGCTGGGCGTATGGCTCCGGGGATGTGGGAGCCATGGGGGTGCAGGCGGTCGGCTCGGGGCCGGTGCCATGGCCCTCATGCCCTGATGTCCCTACTGCGCGCTCCTCAGAATGTTGAGCCCAGTGTCCATTAGGAACTCAGTGGATCGCCCTTTTACTTTTAGGGTTACCCTGGGTTTGGGGAGGGGTGCCGAACCCCGTTTCCCCTAGTCACTGTCATTTCCCATTACTAGGATGAGAGTTTTAGATTTATTCTTGGGGCATTCTTTGGCCCAATGTTTTTTTTTTTTTTTGCCGTAGGCGCATTGATTTTTGCTTAATTGGGGGCGCCCCTCGAGCCGCTGGGAGTTCTCCTTATTTTCTTTTTTTGGAGCCAACTGTCTGAGGCGTCTTTTCCGGTCCTCCGGTTCCGCAGTTCCCGCGAGTAGTATCTTGGCTAGACCCTGGTTTTGTCTCTTTTTAGCCCTTATCTGCTTGTCCTCTGCACTGTCCCTGCTGCTGTGTACCCTCTCTGCCACGACCACTAGATCTTGGAGGCTCTTTTTTCTAGACGTTTTAGTTTCTGAAGTTTTTTTTTTAATTGTTGGGAGCAGACTGACAAAAGCCATGGCCACCGCAGCTAAGTTTTGCTGGGGCCTTTGGATCTATAGGGGTGCACTGGCGGAATGTCTCTATTATTCTTTTAAGGAACGCTGTGGGGCTTTCCTCTGGTCCCTGACTGACAATGTAGGCTTGCGAGCCGCAGCCTTGAGACCTGCCAACAGAGTCTGGCGGTAGACTAAGAGACTCTCCTTACCTTCAGCCAAGTTGTAGTTCCAATCTGGCCATGCCAGGGGAAACCCAGCGTCATTTTGAGCCTGGTCAGTAGTGGGAACTCCAGTGGGCCCAGGAACCAATTTTCTGGGTTCAGACTGGATTTTTTTTATTTCTCAGTACTGAACATGCCGGGAGCCGCACCGGCCTCCCCGGACGGCAGTCACAGCAAGGAGATGTCAGTGTCTGCACAGCTTCAGCCATGAGAAATAAAAACCGGTATCTCCCTCTGCTACTACTGTACTACTGGCTCGTGCTGGAAATAAGCCTACTGGCATTGACCAGGTCTCACAACATTTTACATTAGACCCATATTCTGAACACAGACTGAACACAGATACCTCATAAGGAAAAGTATATTCCTGTCTTTATAAAAGAGACTTTAGACGAAAGCTCCGTGGGCAATCGTCAAAAGGCTCTTCCTATGGGCCTTGCAGACCTAAGACTTAGACAATAAAGGGGGTTAAGAACACAAGAGTTACAATTGAGTCTGGCCCCGAGACAAAGAGCCTAATCCAAAGTTAAGGTACAGATAAGGGCAGAACATAAGTTACTATATTTATTTTTGCTAATTGCTGAAGCATAGCAGCCTTTTCCTCAAGGCCCATATTCCATAAACATTTTCCCTTCTACTGGCAGCTGGGATGAGGACAGACAAGAGCAACTAAAACATAACCCAGGCGCAAAGACTGACATACTTATGGCCCCCATGGTGCTTGCACTATTAGCATCAAGGAAAAGGCTCACTCAAGCAATTTAGGAATAAGCCTAAGATACATTTTATAAATAATTAGCCCTTGTAAAAATTTTGTCTTTGAATGTTATATTATCGTTGAACCTTAAAATAAAGACACCAAAACCGACAGGACAGACATGCCTGCCTGGTGATCAGAAAGAATCTTAGGGCTCTCTCATTCTCTTTTGCTGACACCGTCTATCCTTCAGGGACTCCTGGACCTGTCAGAGCCGGCGCGGCTTCCGACATGAACAGAACCTGTAACAATTACTGGCAATCACCGCAGGTGGGCTGATGAGTAAACATGATGCTCTCTAGAAGGGCTATAAGATCTTTAGGGTTATCAGAGAAACGAGCATTTTGAATTTTCCAATTATAGAGATCACTAGTAGAGAAAGGCCAGTACTGAAGTCGGGGGTTACCCGTGTCGTCGGGGGGGTCCTATTTCCCGCAGGGGTAGGGTGACCGTGGAGTCGGGTAGACGGGAGCTTGGCTCCCGCTGAGTCCGCCCACGAGTACGGTCAGCTGGTCCTCTGCAACTAGTTTTATTTCTCGTAGAGTCTGAGGCCGTCATTTTGCGCCCTCTGGACTCCAATGAGACTGCTGCCTCTCGTTCTTTAGGCTCCCCCAGGGGATCTGGTGGGGGAGCGGCCCCACCTTCTGGCGGAGCCTGAGGCGCGGAAGGGAGAATAGGGTAAGGCGGAGGATCTAGGGTGAGGGGATCTTGACTCTCTGACAGTACCGGACATAGCTGTGTTGTAGGATCCCTCGGCCGACGGGAACCTGGAGGTGGAAGTGCCGGGCGGCCGGCTATAAGAACTTCACAGGTGCCCGGTAAAAGAAATGGGGAGACCCATGGTGGGAGATTTTCGACTAGATCTTGTCAAATTAAAATATAAGGCACCTGGTCGGGGTGTCCTTCTGAAACGCCCAGAGTTCGGATGAACCCCAAAAACAGACCACCAGAGACCAGAGTCAAAGGCAAGCGGCAAGGGTTGTTTATTCGCAGGTTCGAACCTGGACCTCCGCGCACTGGTTGCCGGTGACGCTAAGAGGCCCTGAACAAAGCCTTTGCAGCCTTTTTATAGACAGAAGTAAACAAGTCATGGGGAAGGACAGGAGATTTCCATGGTTACAAGTTTGCCATTGGTTAACATTAAAATGTGAACATATACTGCATCTGATTGGTTCCCGCCATCAGGTTTTTGGCGGGATCCAATTATAATACTTGGGGTACCTTTGA
The DNA here is from genome assembly GCA_017311185.1 of Proteles cristata cristata. Lineage (NCBI taxonomy): Eukaryota > Metazoa > Chordata > Mammalia > Carnivora > Hyaenidae > Proteles > Proteles cristata. Next base: position 8,276 of record JAESUZ010003347.1, on the reverse strand, counting down.
ATTCAGCCTATCATAGAGCGAGTTTGAAGTCTTGTTTGGCGACTAACAGGTTAACATCTCTCTCTCCAGGCCCTTCCCTCAGCAAGGTGGGGGGCATCCGCTGGCCTTTTCGGATTGGCTTCCACCAAGGTGGGGTGATGGGATGACAGGGGGAACATGAAGCTAGTCGCTTGGGCAATCCGGTGGCGGGAAAGCAAGCCTTAAGCATTGTTACAGAAGCAGAAAGAGCTGGTTAGGTAATGGCTTCCCGTAGCGCAGGCATTTGTTCAGAAGCGGAAAAGCTGGTTAAGTTTTAGGTTTAGTTTATCTAGGACTGGGGCTACGTGCAGCCCGAGGTTTCTCTTAATGGACGACTTAATTTTTGGCTCTTCATTCCCCCCTTCTCTTGTGTATTTGAAGGCCCAATCGTGGGTCTTCGGTCGGGTCCCAATCATTAGGGTGGCGATACTGCAACCTAAGTATTATGGGGTGTATTGTCCCCAGACATTCTTGCATGAAGGCAAGCAATCTAGTTAAATGACAAAATCTAAATCTCAGATGGACATACATTGTTAAAGATTTGGCAAGAGTTCAGTATGATGCAATTGCCATAGAAATTTAGTTATTTTTGTGACATATAATAACTCTTATAACAAAACATTAAAACTTTAGGATTTACATATATATTTGGGCAGTTATAGCACTTACCCATGCAATATAACCTAAGGTTTACTGTTGTGTATAGTGTTTTTCCAAGTAACCTAGCATTTTAGATAAAAGGGCCTAATTGGCCAAAAGACCCCCTTTTTTACTGTTTAAATCCTGGGAAGTTTGTTAAAACCTTAGGAAGCTATAAAGCGTATCCTAAATAGGATTACAGATCATTACAAATCTTTTTTTTTTTTTTTACAAATAGTTTATTGTCAAATTAGTTTCCACATAACACCCAGTGCTCATCCCCACAAGTGCCCTCCTCCATGCCCACCCCTCCTCCCCCCCACATCCACCAGTCCTCAGTTTTTGTCAGCATTCAAGAGTCTCTCATGGTTTGCCTCTCCCCCTTTCCCCCACCATTTCCGCCCTTCTTCTCCCCCTTGGTCCTCTGTTAACCTCCTCCTAATCCTCCTATACGTGCACACATATGATATTTGTCTTTCTCTGCCTGACTTATTTCGCTCAGCATCACACCCTCAAGGTCCCTCCATGTGGCTACACATGGCCAGATTTCATTGTTTCTCATTGCCATGTAGTATTCCATGGTATAGATAAACCACATCTTCTTGATCCATTCATCTGTTGACGGACACTTAGGCTCTTTCCAGGTTAGATCATTACAAATCTTAAAGCTTTTTCTATTCAACCAAAGTGGCAATAATAGATCTTAAAGGCGAATGTATAACATAGTAGTTAGAAACCAACATTGGTTGGGGTAACTCTTTCAACATTGAGAAGATTTAACTATGCAATCAAAGACCTGATAAAGATGAAACCTAAAGCTTCGGGTTTTCTTGGCAGAAAAAAGAGAAAACTTTTGTTTACATTGTCTTATCAAGAGCAGATTCACAATCCAAGAAAACTCTGTCTTTTGACCGGAGAGAAAAGCAGAGTTTTAACCTTATACCAGTGTACTTTTCAAATTCCATTCATTTCAATCAGTCTATCCTGAGCACATATGAAATTCCTTTTCAAAGATTTCCCTTCACAGACCTTCTATATCTTTCCTTTGCCTTTAAACTTTGTCCCAAAGCCATTTCTCTCTAAGCAACCAGTCTTATTTAGGACAAAATTACTTTCTTTTACCCTCAACAAAAATGTATTTCCATTTCTTATATCTTTTTTATGGATCTCTCAGTTTTCTATATACAGGGTTGCTTTCCATCAGTCTTAAGTACACTTAGCAGAATTTTAACTTGGGAAACCTTAGTCCCCAATTGAGGACCTAGTAACCAATGGAGAGGTGTTTACATTAGAATTTTTAAATTATTTTTTAAAAGGTCTAAATAGTCTTACTTTTTCTGCAATAGGAAGCTGAAAACTCAAACCTATGTTTAGTAACTATGTATTTTATTTTGATAGAAGTCATGCAATTCAGGCCAGACATGTTTTCAAAAGGAGTTAACCCTATCTGGTAGTGGGAGTTGCATACTCTATTGAGTGCAAAGGGGAGGAGAGTTATCCAGTCTCCGCCAGTCTCCCAGGTCAATTTAATTAAGGTCTCTTTTAGAGTTCTATTTATTTTTTTTATCTGTCCTGAACTCTGGGGTCTGTATGCACAGTGTAATTTTCAATTAATCCCCAGGGCCGTGGCTAAATTCTGGCTTACTTTGGACACAAATACAGGTCCGTTGTCTGACCCTATCATCTGAGGAAAGCCATACCTTATGAAGATGTCTTTCAGGAATTTTTTTTTCCATGATCTGGGCAGTCTCACGTTTGGTTGGGAGTGCTCGGCGGGCGGTGGTTCCTCAGCTCCTTGGTAGATGTTTTTCCTTATTAAGGGCCATTACTTTACCGTGGAGATCCCAGAGCTAGCCATCAGCAATGACGAGGAGCTTAACAAGCTGCTAGAGTCTAGGTCAAATCCCGCATCTGGTGTCAGCAGCGTTTCAGGCAAGCCTTTAAGTGCGTGGTGGTCGGTGATGGGTGAGTGCGCCTTGCGGAGGCCATGGGTTGGGCAGGGACGCCCCCAGAGACCTTGCCCGGGCTGGGGCTGGGCGTATGGCTCCGGGGATGTGGGAGCCATGGGGGTGCAGGCGGTCGGCTCGGGGCCGGTGCCATGGCCCTCATGCCCTGATGTCCCTACTGCGCGCTCCTCAGAATGTTGAGCCCAGTGTCCATTAGGAACTCAGTGGATCGCCCTTTTACTTTTAGGGTTACCCTGGGTTTGGGGAGGGGTGCCGAACCCCGTTTCCCCTAGTCACTGTCATTTCCCATTACTAGGATGAGAGTTTTAGATTTATTCTTGGGGCATTCTTTGGCCCAATGTTTTTTTTGTTTTTTTTTTTTTTTTGCCGTAGGCGCATTGATTTTTGCTTAATTGGGGGCGCCCCTCGAGCCGCTGGGAGTTCTCCTTATTTTCTTTTTTTGGAGCCAACTGTCTGAGGCGTCTTTTCCGGTCCTCCGGTTCCGCAGTTCCCGCGAGTAGTATCTTGGCTAGACCCTGGTTTTGTCTCTTTTTAGCCCTTATCTGCTTGTCCTCTGCACTGTCCCTGCTGCTGTGTACCCTCTCTGCCACGACCACTAGATCTTGGAGGCTCTTTTTTCTAGACGTTTTAGTTTCTGAAGTTTTTTTTTTAATTGTTGGGAGCAGACTGACAAAAGCCATGGCCACCGCAGCTAAGTTTTGCTGGGGCCTTTGGATCTATAGGGGTGCACTGGCGGAATGTCTCTATTATTCTTTTAAGGAACGCTGTGGGGCTTTCCTCTGGTCCCTGACTGACAATGTAGGCTTGCGAGCCGCAGCCTTGAGACCTGCCAACAGAGTCTGGCGGTAGACTAAGAGACTCTCCTTACCTTCAGCCAAGTTGTAGTTCCAATCTGGCCATGCCAGGGGAAACCCAGCGTCATTTTGAGCCTGGTCAGTAGTGGGAACTCCAGTGGGCCCAGGAACCAATTTTCTGGGTTCAGACTGGATTTTTTTTATTTCTCAGTACTGAACATGCCGGGAGCCGCACCGGCCTCCCCGGACGGCAGTCACAGCAAGGAGATGTCAGTGTCTGCACAGCTTCAGCCATGAGAAATAAAAACCGGTATCTCCCTCTGCTACTACTGTACTACTGGCTCGTGCTGGAAATAAGCCTACTGGCATTGACCAGGTCTCACAACATTTTACATTAGACCCATATTCTGAACACAGACTGAACACAGATACCTCATAAGGAAAAGTATATTCCTGTCTTTATAAAAGAGACTTTAGACGAAAGCTCCGTGGGCAATCGTCAAAAGGCTCTTCCTATGGGCCTTGCAGACCTAAGACTTAGACAATAAAGGGGGTTAAGAACACAAGAGTTACAATTGAGTCTGGCCCCGAGACAAAGAGCCTAATCCAAAGTTAAGGTACAGATAAGGGCAGAACATAAGTTACTATATTTATTTTTGCTAATTGCTGAAGCATAGCAGCCTTTTCCTCAAGGCCCATATTCCATAAACATTTTCCCTTCTACTGGCAGCTGGGATGAGGACAGACAAGAGCAACTAAAACATAACCCAGGCGCAAAGACTGACATACTTATGGCCCCCATGGTGCTTGCACTATTAGCATCAAGGAAAAGGCTCACTCAAGCAATTTAGGAATAAGCCTAAGATACATTTTATAAATAATTAGCCCTTGTAAAAATTTTGTCTTTTAATGTTATATTATCGTTGAACCTTAAAATAAAGACACCAAAACCGACAGGACAGACATGCCTGCCTGGTGATCAGAAAGAATCTTAGGGCTCTCTCATTCTCTTTTGCTGACACCGTCTATCCTTCAGGGACTCCTGGACCTGTCAGAGCCGGCGCGGCTTCCGACATGAACAGAACCTGTAACAATTACTGGCAATCACCGCAGGTGGGCTGATGAGTAAACATGATGCTCTCTAGAAGGGCTATAAGATCTTTAGGGTTATCAGAGAAACGAGCATTTTGAATTTTCCAATTATAGAGATCACTAGTAGAGAAAGGCCAGTACTGAAGTCGGGGGTTACCCGTGTCGTCGGGGGGGTCCTATTTCCCGCAGGGGTAGGGTGACCGTGGAGTCGGGTAGACGGGAGCTTGGCTCCCGCTGAGTCCGCCCACGAGTACGGTCAGCTGGTCCTCTGCAACTAGTTTTATTTCTCGTAGAGTCTGAGGCCGTCATTTTGCGCCCTCTGGACTCCAATGAGACTGCTGCCTCTCGTTCTTTAGGCTCCCCCAGGGGATCTGGTGGGGGAGCGGCCCCACCTTCTGGCGGAGCCTGAGGCGCGGAAGGGAGAATAGGGTAAGGCGGAGGATCTAGGGTGAGGGGATCTTGACTCTCTGACAGTACCGGACATAGCTGTGTTGTAGGATCCCTCGGCTGACGGGAACCTGGAGGTGGAAGTGCCGGGCGGCCGGCTATAAGAACTTCACAGGTGCCCGGTAAAAGAAATGGGGAGACCCATGGTGGGAGATTTTCGACTAGATCTTGTCAAATTAAAATATAAGGCACCTGGTCGGGGTGTCCTTCTGAAACGCCCAGAGTTCGGATGAACCCCAAAAACAGACCACCAGAGACCAGAGTCAAAGGCAAGCGGCAAGGGTTGTTTATTCGCAGGTTCGAACCTGGACCTCCGCGCACTGGTTGCCGGTGACGCTAAGAGGCCCTGAACAAAGCCTTTGCAGCCTTTTTATAGACAGAAGTAAACAAGTCATGGGGAAGGACAGGAGATTTCCATGGTTACAAGTTTGCCATTGGTTAACATTAAAATGTGAACATATACTGCATCTGATTGGTTCCCGCCATCAGGTTTTTGGCGGGATCCAATTATAATACTTGGGGTACCTTTGAATTCAGCCTATCATAGAGCGAGTTTGAAGTCTTGTTTGGCGACTAACAGGTTAACATCTCTCTCTCCAGGCCCTTCCCTCAGCAAGGTGGGGGGCATCCGCTGGCCTTTTCGGATTGGCTTCCACCAAGGTGGGGTGATGGGGTGACAGGGGGAACATGAAGCTAGTCGCTTGGGCAATCCGGCGGCGGGAAAGCAAGCCTTAAGCATTGTTACAGAAGCAGAAAGAGCTGGTTAGGTAATGGCTTCCCGTAGCGCAGGCATTTGTTCAGAAGCGGAAAAGCTGGTTAAGTTTTAGGTTTAGTTTATCTAGGACTGGGGCTACGTGCAGCCCGAGGTTTCTCTTAATGGACGACTTAATTTTTGGCTCTTCATTCCCCCCTTCTCTTGTGTATTTGAAGGCCCAATCGTGGGTCTTCGGTCGGGTCCCAATCATTAGGGTGGCGATACTGCAACCTAAGTATTATGGGGTGTATTGTCCCCAGACATTCTTGCATGAAGGCAAGCAATCTAGTTAAATGACAAAATCTAAATCTCAGATGGACATACATTGTTAAAGATTTGGCAAGAGTTCAGTATGATGCAATTGCCATAGAAATTTAGTTATTTTTGTGACATATAATAACTCTTATAACAAAACATTAAAACTTTAGGATTTACATATATATTTGGGCAGTTATAGCACTTACCCATGCAATATAACCTAAGGTTTACTGTTGTGTATAGTGTTTTTCCAAGTAACCTAGCATTTTAGATAAAAGGGCCTAATTGGCCAAAAGACCCCCTTTTTTTACTGTTTAAATCCTGGGAAGTTTGTTAAAACCTTAGGAAGCTATAAAGCGTATCCTAAATAGGATTACAGATCATTACAAATCTTTTTTTTTTTTTTTTTTTTACAAATAGTTTATTGTCAAATTAGTTTCCACATAACACCCAGTGCTCATCCCCACAAGTGCCCTCCTCAATGCCCACCCCTCCTCCCCCCCACGTCCACCAGTCCTCAGTTTTTGTCAGCATTCAAGAGTCTCTCATGGTTTGCCTCTCCCCCTTTCCCCCACCATTTCCGCCCTTCTTCTCCCCCTTGGTCCTCTGTTAACCTCCTCCTAATCCTCCTATACGTGCACACATATGATATTTGTCTTTCTCTGCCTGACTTATTTCGCTCAGCATCACACCCTCAAGGTCCCTCCATGTGGCTACACATGGCCAGGTTTCATTGTTTCTCATTGCCATGTAGTATTCCATGGTATAGATAAACCACATCTTCTTGATCCATTCATCTGTTGACGGACACTTAGGCTCTTTCCAGGTTAGATCATTACAAATCTTAAAGCTTTTTCTATTCAACCAAAGTGGCAATAATAGATCTTAAAGGCGAATGTATAACATAGTAGTTAGAAACCAACATTGGTTGGGGTAACTCTTTCAACATTGAGAAGATTTAACTATGCAATCAAAGACCTGATAAAGATGAAACCTAAAGCTTCGGGTTTTCTTGGCAGAAAAAAGAGAAAACTTTTGTTTACATTGTCTTATCAAGAGCAGATTTACAATCCAAGAAAACTCTGTCTTTTGACCGGAGAGAAAAGCAGAGTTTTAACCTTATACCAGTGTACTTTTCAAATTCCATTCATTTCAATCAGTCTATCCTGAGCACATATGAAATTCCTTTTCAAAGATTTCCCTTCACAGACCTTCTATATCTTTCCTTTGCCTTTAAACTTTGTCCCAAAGCCATTTCTCTCTAAGCAACCAGTCTTATTTAGGACAAAATTACTTTCTTTTACCCTCAACAAAAATGTATTTCCATTTCTTATATCTTTTTTATGGATCTCTCAGTTTTCTATATACAGGGTTGCTTTCCATCAGTCTTAAGTACACTTAGCAGAATTTTAACTTGGGAAACCTTAGTCCCCAGTTGAGGACCTAGTAACCAATTGAGAGGTGTTTACATTAGAATTTTTAAATTATTTTTTAAAAGGTCTAAATAGTCTTACTTTTTCTGCAATAGGAAGCTGAAAACTCAAACCTATGTTTAGTAACTATGTATTTTATTTTGATAGAAGTCATGCAATTCAGGCCAGACATGTTTTCAAAAGGAGTTAACCCTATCTGGTAGTGGGAGTTGCATACTCTATTGAGTGCAAAGGGGAGGAGAGTTATCCAGTCTCCGCCAGTCTCCCAGGTCAATTTAATTAAGGTCTCTTTTAGAGTTCTATTTATTTTTTTTATCTGTCCTGAACTCTGGGGTCTGTATGCACAGTGTAATTTTCAATTAATCCCCAGGGCCGTGGCTAAATTCTGGCTTACTTTGGACACAAATACAGGTCCGTTGTCTGACCCTATCATCTGAGGAAAGCCATACCTTATGAAGATGTCTTTCAGGAATTTTTTTTCCCATGATCTGGGCAGTCTCACGTTTGGTTGGGAGTGCTCGGCGGGCGGTGGTTCCTCAGCTCCTTGGTAGATGTTTTTCCTTATTAAGGGCCATTACTTTACCGTGGAGATCCCAGAGCTAGCCATCAGCAATGACGAGGAGCTTAACAAGCTGCTAGAGTCTAGGTCAAATCCCGCATCTGGTGTCAGCAGCGTTTTAGGCAAGCCTTTAAGTGCGTGGTGGTCGGTGATGGGTGAGTGCGCCTTGCGGAGGCCATGGGTTGGGCAGGGACGCCCCCAGAGACCTTGCCCGGGCTGGGGCTGGGCGTATGGCTCCGGGGATGTGGGAGCCATGGGGGTGCAGGCGGTCGGCTTGGGGCCGGTGCCATGGCCCTCATGCCCTGATGTCCCTAC
>JAESUZ010003346.1:0-123849 GCA_017311185.1 Proteles cristata cristata | reverse complement strand
AGAGTTCTATAGGGATGCAGCTATGGTGGAGTTTGTATCAGGACTCATTTAGCAAGTAGGCCACAGCACACCTAGTTGAAACTCACCATATTCAGGCCCGAGTCCAAACACAGCCCACAGCAGGCAAGAAGAACCTCTTCAGATGACTGTCCTGAATGATAGAGCAACCAAAACACAATAGCAGTGCACATGAAGTACACACCATAGACATTCAGTGAAGTGCCAGGCCCTGAGATCTACATGACCAATTCTTCATAAGGCCCAACTTTCAGGAGCAGGAGACATATCTGACTTAACATAACACAGATAAAAAGGGAGAGACTTAGAAAAAAATGTGAATATGGAAGAATTCATCGCAAATGAAAGAATAAGATAAGAACACAGCCAGAGATATAAGTAAAACAGATATAAGTAACATATCTGATGAAGAATTGTTTTTCAAATTTTTATTTAAATTACAGTTAGTATAGAGTGTAATATTAGTTGCAAGTGTAGGATTCAGTGATTCATTACTTACATACAACACCCAGTGCTCATCACAAGTGCCCTCTTTAATACCTATCACCTGTTTAACCCATCCCCCCACCATCTTCACTCCGGCAACCCTCAGTTTGTTCTCTATACTTAAGAGTCTGTTTCCTAGTTCACCTCTTTTCATTTCCTCCTATATTTATCTCTTTTGTTTCTTAAAATCTACATATGAGTGAAATCATATAGTATTTATCTTACCTTGACTGACTTATTTCACTTAGCCTAATACTCTCTAGCTCTAGCCACATTGTAGCAAATGGCAAGATTTCATAATTTTTTTATGGCTGAGAATATTCCATTATGTATATGTATCACATCTTTATCCATTCATCAGTCAATGGGGATTTGGGCTCTTTCCATAATTTGACTATTATTGATAATGCTGCCATAAACAACTGATGGACAATTCAAAGCAACAATCACAAGGATACTCACTGGGCTTGAGAAAAGGATAGCAGGCATCAAGATGACCCTTAATACAGAGATACAGGAGATTAAAAAAAAAAAAGAATCAATTAGGGTTGTAGAGTTCAATAAACAAGATTGGTAACAGGCTTGGTGCAATGAACAGCAGGCTTGATCCAAAGAAGCAAATAAAATAATTAGAAGACAAAATGAAGGAATCTAATGGAGGTGAAGAGAAAAGAGAGATTAATTATGCAACATGAGAATAGACATTAGAAACTCACTGACTCCCCCCAAAATAATAACATTTGTACCATAGGAGTCCCAGAAGAATAAGAGAGAGTAGGGGGTCAGAAAATTTACTTCAAGAAACAATTGCTGAAAACTTTCCTGATCTAGCAAGGGAAATAGACATCTAGATCCAGAAGGCACAGACAACATCCATCAAAATCAACAAACACAGAACAAAAACAAGATATATTACAATTAACTTTGCAAAATATAGTAATGAAGAACAAATTTTTTTTTGTATATGAGAAGCCATATAAAATTTCCAAAATATATGAAAGTAGACATAAACAAATGTAAAACGACATCATTATTCTTAGGTAGTAACTCCATATTATCAAACATCAATTGTCCCTAAGCTAATTTATACATTTAATTTGTTTCTGAAACAGATACCACCAGTTCCTTATGGAAGCCAAGAAAGTTATTACAAAAGAAAATCCTACAGCTGAAAATACAAACAAAAATATTCAAGAAAACTCTGAAAAAAAAAATATGAGGATAAACTTTTAGTTAAGCAAGATAAATAAGCTCTAGACTTCTCCTGTACAACACGCACATTGTCATCAATGTATTTATACACTTAAAAATCCATTGAGAGCAGGGCACCTGGACATGCACCTCAATGTTCATAGCAGCACTATCGACAATAGCCAAATTATGGAAAGAGCCCAAATATATAGACAATGGAATATTGCTTGGCAATCATACAGAATGAAATCTTGCCACTTGAAACAACGTGGATGGAACCAGAGTATATTATGCTAAGCAAAGTAAGTCAGAGAAAAACAAATATATGATTTCACTCATATGTGGAATTTGAAAAACTCAATGATAAACATAGAGGAAATGAAGGAAAAATAAGATAAAAACTGAGACAAGGGTAAACCATAAGGGACTCTTTTTCTTTGTCTTTTTAGAAAGCTTATTCATTTATTATTTCTGAGAAAGAGGGAGAACACAAGCAGGGAAAGGGCAAAGAGAGAGGGAGACACAGAATCTGAAGAGTCTTCAGTGTCTGAGCTGTCAGCACAGAGCCTGACTTGGGGCTCGAACTCACAGACCAGGAATGGATATAGTTTTTTTGTGTGTGTTTTTTTTACAAATAGTTTATTGTCAAGTTGGTTTCCATACAACACCCAGTGCTCATCCCCACAAGTGCCCTCCTCCATCCCATCTCTCCCTTCCCCCCCCCACACCCATCAGTCCTCAGTTTGTTCTCAGCATTCAAGAGTCTCTCATGGTTTGCCTCTCTCTCCCTCCCCCACTATTTCCCCCTTTCTTCTCCCCCGCGGTCCTCCATTAAGTTCCTCCTAATCCTCCTATACATGCAAACATATGGTATTTGTCCTTTTCTGTCTGACTTATTTCACTGAGCATAACACCCTCAAGGTCCATCCATATTGCCACACAGGGCCAGACCTCACTCTTCCTCATTGCCTTACAGTATTCCATCGTATAGATAAACCACAAGGAAGAACAAATCTTAAAAGCAGCAAGACATAGAAGCTTTTAACTTACAAGGGAAGACCCACAGGCTATATGGACATTTCCCAACAGAAACTTTCCAAACAAGAAGGGAGTGGCATGTTATATTCAAAATGCTGAGTGGGAAAGAATCTGCAGCCAAGGACACTCTATCCAGCAAGGTTAACATTCAGAATAGAAGGAGAGAGAAAGAGTTTCCAGATAAACAAAAACTAAAGAAAGTCATGAACATTAAACCATCCCTACAAGAAATATTAAAGGGGACACTTCTAATGCGAAAGAGAGACCAAAGTGATAAAAACAAGAAAGGATCAGAGAAAATCTCCGGAAATGACAAGGCAAGTACTAAAATGGCTATAAATGTGTATCTATCAATAATTACATTGAATATAATGGACTAAATTCTCCAATAGGCGACAAAGGATATCAGATGGATAAAAACAAACAAAGAAACAAAACAAAACAAAAAAAGAGACAAGACCCATCTATATGCTGCCTACGGAAAACTCAGTTTCAACCTAAGACACTTGCAGATTGAAAGTGAAAAGATTTGGGGGCATCTGAGTGGCTCAATCAGTTAAACATTCAACTTTGTCTCTGGTCATGACCTCATGGTGTGTGGGTTCAAGCACTGCATAGTGCTCTGTACTGACACCTCAGAGCATAGAGCCTACTTCAGATTCTGTGTCTCCCTCTTTTTGTGCACCTCATCTGCTCACACTCTGTCTCTTCCTCTCTCTCAAAAATAAATAAACATTAAAAAAAAGAGAGTGAGGAAATGTAGAATCATCATCATCAAATATTTTAAAAGAGCCAGAGTATCAATATTTATATTACACAAATTAGACTTTAGAATAAAGACTATAACAAGAGATAAAGAAGGGCACTATATCATAATACAAGGAATAGTCCCACAAGAAAATCCAACCATTGTAAATATGTATGGACACCACATGGGAACACCCAAACATATAAAATATTTAATATCTAACATAAAGGACCTAATTGATAATAATACAACAACAATAGGAGACTTTAACACCCCACTTACATCAATGAACACAACATCTAAACAGAAAATAAATAAGGAAAGAAAGACTTTGAATGACACACTGAACCAGATGGACCTAACAGATGTATTCAGGACATTATGTCTTAAAACAGCAGAATACACACTCTTTTCAACTGCACATGGAACATTCTGCAGAATAGATTACATATTAATTCACAAAACATGCCTCAAAAAACATAAAAAGTTGAAGTTATACTATGCTCCTTTTCTGACAAAAGTACAATGAAACTACAAGTCAAACACAAGAAAAAAATGGAAAGAAATATATGGAGGTTAAGTAGCATCCTACTAAGCAATGAATGGGTCAATCAGGAAATCAAAGAAGAAAATACAAAATACATGGAAACAAATGAAAATGAAAACACAATGATCTAAAACATTTGGGATGTAGCAAAAATTGTTATATACTTCCTAAGAGGGAAGTGTATAACAATACAGTTCTACATCAAGAATCAAGAAAAACTCAAATAATCAAACTAAACTTACATGCAAAGCAGCTAGAAAAATGACAATAAACGAAGCTGATAGTCAGCAAAAGGATGGGGATAAAAAGATTAAGAAACAAATGATCCAGAAACTTAAAAAAAAAAACAAACACAAAGCAAGTACACAAAAAAAACAAAATGCAGATCAAGAACCAGGAGATGGTTTAAAAAAAAAAAAACTAATAAAATTGATAATCCCCTAGCCATCCTATGAAAAGAGTGATGATCTAAACAAATAAAATCACAAACGAGAGAGGAGAAATAACAACCAACAACACAAAAATACAAACACTTATGAGAATATTATAAAAAGCTTTATGCCAAGAAATTGAACGACTTAGAAGAACTGTATCATTTCCTAGAAACATATAAACTACCAAACTGAAATAGGAAGAAATAGAAAACTTGAACAGACTGGTAACCAGAAAAGAAATGGAATCAGCAATAAAATACCTAACAACCAAAAAAAGTTGAGGACCAGATCCTTGACAGGTGAATTCAAGCAAATATTTAAAGAGTTAATACTTACACTTCTCATACTTATTACAAAAAAATAGAAAAGGAAGAACAATTTCCAAATTCATTCTATGAGGCCAGCATTACCCTGATACCAATACCACTGGGATACCAATACCACTGGCTAAAGACTCCACTAAAAAAGAGAACTACAGGTCAATATCCTTGATGAAACAGATGCAAAAAATCTTAATAAAACACTACCAAAGCGAATTCAACAGTATATTAGAAAAAATATTCACCATGATTAAGTGGTATTTATTCCTGAGTTGCAAGAATTGATCATAATTCACAAATCAATCAACACAATATATCACATTAATAAAAGAAATAATAAGAACCACACAATCCTCTCAATATATGCAGAAAAAGCATTTGACAAAGTACATCATCTGCTCATGATGAAAACCTCAACAAAGTAAAGATGAAGGGAACATACCTCAATATTAAAAGGCTGTATATGAAAAGCCTACATCTAGTATCATCCTCAGTGAAGAAAACCTGAGAGCTTCTCCTCTATAGTCAGGAACAAGGCAGGGATGTCCACTATCACCATTGTTACTTCACATAGTATGGGAAGACTTTGCCTCACCAATCAGACAATACGAAATAATAAAGGACATCCAAATCAGCAAGGAAGAAGTCAAAATTTCACTATTTGCAGACGAAATTACACTGTATGTAAAACCCAACATAGTCCACCAAAAAACTGGCAGAACTGATATACAGATACTGTAAAATTGTAGGATACAAAATCAACCTAGAGATATTTGTTGAATTTCTGTATACCAATAAAGGAGCAACAGAAAAAGAAATCAAGGAACTAATCCCAACTACAATTGCACCAAAACCAATAAGATACATAATAACAAACCTAAGCAAAGGGATGAAAGGCTTGTACTCTGAAAACTGTAAAACAACGATGAAAGAAACTTCCCGCCTATATCTTTCAAACAAAGAAGGGCTGAAGCCAAAGGACTCTGAACCCCAAGAGTCTGAGAGGAAAAGAGAGAGAGTCCACTAAGAAGACAGCCTCGTAGGTGCATGAGTGTGAACTGGGGAAGATAAAAACGTGCCAGGACACAGAGGTACGGAGGGGAGGGAGCGCCCTCTGCAGAGAGACAAAGGGAAGAGAAAGAGCAACTGGGGTATCATAGAACTGTCCCTGGAGAAGAGCAAAACATCAGCCCAGGAGAGCGTTCCTATCATCCCATCTCTAATGGTAGGGCTTTTGGAAAGAGATCCTATCTCTAACTGTTGAGCTTTCTTTGGGCTGGGTGCCCCGGTCCCAGAAATTCCTTCCAAGATAGTATGCAAGGGACACAGTTGGCATCAGGGGGGAACCAATCCACTACTGGATCCCCTGCTAGGAAGTGCCCAGGCTTGCAGGATTACATTTCAGGCAGTATCATTAATGTGCACAGAGTAAGATCTGTAAAGGAGGCTGGATGTGGGACATATACATGGCCCAACTTGGCTGCACCTGCAGCACAGTGAGATTGGAACCTGAAAGAGTGATTTGCAATGCTTGGTTTGGGAAGGAACTGGGGGGTCGCCATTTTTCTCCCCGCAAACACCAAGGCAGGGCATCAGGGAGCAGCCCATGGGACCCACAATGGAGGCAAGACCTCTCTCCAGCAAACCACGTCCATCTACACTGGGGAGCTGCCATTTTTTTTTTTTTTAGACTGGAGCCCAGATAGATGATACAGAAACAAACAACCTCTCCCCCAAGACCAGCACTGATGCATTGCCTTGATTCACTCTAGATCAATTCTTGCTATTCAGATATATTTTCCCTTATCTCATTCTTACCTCTCTCGTCCTCTGGACTGAGTATTCTGGTTATAAGTTTGCTTAAACAGGTATATATAATCCATTCTCTTGATGCATGTTCTACACCTCCTTCATTACCTTTCTTTCACCCTCTCTGAAATAATCAGACTATATAGTTTCTCTGGGTAACATTATCTTTGTTTGTTTTTTTTCTCCTCACCTCCTGTCTTATTCTCCTTTTTCTCTCTCTGAAGTAAGCCTTTTAGTCTTTCTGCTTGGTCAATGTTCAATCTCTCTTTCTCGCTACCCCTGTTATTTCTCTCTTCGTATATGCTCTTCCGCCGGCACTGCCTCCACCCTGCTCTTTATTTCTGGACGGGGTTTCTGGTTTTAGGCTTTAAGATAGTACTTTGTCTTCTGTTGTCTGTGATTTGTTTTGTTTCATTTTTTATTTCAGATTGCATGTTTGTTTGATTTGTCAGTGGGTTTCCGTGCTTTTGTTCCCTGTTTGTTTGCCTGTCTGTTTTCCTTTCCAGGGCTACCTCAAGAAACAAACCAAAGTACACATGGTGGAGAGTCCCAAATATCACTATGAGTAGGGGAATAAAATAACCAAAGTCACAAAGAGACACCAATAAAAGAACACTTCCTGAACACCAGGCCCTGGATAGTCTATTAGCCTCCTTTAATATAGCAGTACTCCAAGGTGGAGAGAGCATAACAAGTTTTTAAAATTAACAAGAGACATAAAACTAGCCGAAATGACAAAACGGAAGAACTCTCCTCTACAGAATTTCCAGGAAGAAGTGACAGCTAAAGAATTGGTCAAAACAGATATAAGCAAAATAAATGACCAAGAATTAAGAACAATAGTTGTAAAATTAATTGCTTGGCTTGAAAAAGCCATAGAAGACACCAGAGACGCTATTGCTACAAAATTATGGACCTTAAAAATAGTTGCAATTAATTTAAAATGCTATAAATGAAGTACATAATAAAATGGAGGTGGCCTCTGCACGGATTGAAGAGGCAAAGAGGAGAATAGGTGAATTAGAAGACACAATTATGAGGGCACCTGGGTGGCTCAGTCAGTTAAGTGCTAAGCTTCAGCTCAAGTTGTAATCTCATGGTTTGTGGGTTCCAGCCCCACACCGGGGTCTGTGCTGACACCTAGCTCAGAACCTGGGGCCTGTCTTTGGATTCTGTGTCTCCTTCTCTCTCTGACACTCCCTTGCTCATGCTTTCTCTCTCTCTCTCCCCTTCTCAGAAATAAATAAAACACTAAAAAAATAAAAATTAAAAAAAGAAGACACTATTATGGAAAAAGCGGAAGCCAAGAAAATGAGAGCTAAATTGATCCAGGAACACAAAAAGAGAATTCGAGAACTCAGTGATGCAATCAAACGGAATGAAATCCATATCATTGGAATTCCAGAAGAAGAAGAGAGAGAAAGGGGCTGAAGGGGTACTTGAAAAAAATTACAGCCAAGAACTTCCCCAATCTGGGGAAGGTAACCGATGTTGAAATCCAAGAGGCACTGAGAATTCCCCTCAGACATAACTTGAATCGATCTTCTGCATGACATGTCATAGTGAAACTGGCAAAATATAAGGATTTTGATGGCATCTAGGGATAAATGGGCCCTAACATACAAAGGGAGATCTATCAGAGTAGTGGCAGATATATTTACTGAAACGTGGCAGATCAGAAAGAAATGGTAGAAAGTCTTCAATGTGATGAATAGAAAAAATATGCAGCCAAGAAACCTTTATACAGCATGCCCGTCATTTAGATTAGAAAGACAGATACTGAGGGCTGATGGGGGTGGGGGGGAGGGGAAGGGGGTGATGGGCATGGAGGTGGGCATTTGTGGGGATGAGCACTGGGTGTTATATGGAAAATAACTTGACAATAAACTTAAAAAAGAGACATAGGAAAATCTTTCTCTTGTTGGGTTAGGTCAATATCTCTTAGATATGACAACACAAACTTTATTCTTAAAGAAAAAGTTGATAGGTTGAACCTCGTGAAAATGCAAAACTTTTGCTTTGCAAATAACACTGTTAAAAGAGTAGAAACCCAACCATATATTGGGAGGAGATATTTGCAAACACACTCAAGAAAAATCATTTATATCTAAAATGCTTAAAGAACACTCAAAACTCAACAAATCTTAACCAAACCAATTTAAAAAGTGGGAAAAATATTTGAACAGACATTTCACCATAGAGGATATAAAGAGAGCAAATAAGCAACCGAAAGATGTTCAACATCATTAGTAATAATTAAAACTACAACAAAACATCATTACATACTCATTAAAATGGCTAAATTAAAAGGCATTGACAACATGAAGTGCTGATGAGCATGCTGAGAAATTGGAGCTCTCACATTTCTGGTGGGAATGCAAGATGGTACTGTCACTTTGGAAAACAGCAATTGTTTAAACACATTACATGTATATTTATCATATGACCAAGAAATTCTATTTCTGGGAATTTATTCTAGAGAAATGAAAATTTATGTTTACACACACACACACACACACACAAGAAAGAGAGATAAAGTTTTCCCCAAACAAACAAAAATTGAAGGGATTCATCACCATTAAACTGCCCTAGAAGAAATACTAAGGGGGACTCTATGAGGGAAATATTGCAAGGAACACAAAGTACCAGAGACACCACAATAATCATGAATCCTACAGAGAACACAATGACTCCAAACCCGTAGTTTTTAATAATAACACAGAATGTAAAAGGAATAAATCCCCCAAACAAAAGACATAGGGGAGGAGAACGGATTAAAAAAAAAAACCCCAAAATCCATCTATTTGCTGTCTACAAGAGACTCACTTTAGACTTGACGACACTTTCAGATTGAAAGTGATGGGATGGAGAACTATCTATCACGCTATTGGAAGTCAAAAGAAAGCTGGGGTAGCCATACTTACACTGGACAAACTGGACTTTAAAGTGAACACAGTAACAAGATTTGACAAAGGGCATTATTTAAATTACAGGGTCTATCCATCAGGAAGAGCTAACATTTATAAATGTCTATGCACCAAATTCAGCAGCACTCAAATACATAAAACAATCACAAACAGAAACAATCATATAGATCAAAATGTGCTAACAGCAGGTGACTTTAATACTCCACTTACAGCAATGGTTACATCAACTAGAAAGAAAATCACTAAAGAATCAATGGACCTGAACGACATTGAACCAGATGGATTTGACAGATGTATTTAGAACTCTACATCCTGAAGCTATGGAATTTACCTTCTTCTCAAGTGGGCATGGTACTTTCTCTAAGATAGATCACAAGCAGGGTCATAAAGCGGCCCTCAATAAATATAAAAGAATTGAGATCATACCATGAACACCTTCAGATCACAATGAAATCAATTGATCAGATCACTTGATATCAATTAAGGGAAATATCTGGAAACCCTCAAAAAAACACGGAGGTTAAAGAATACTGAGGAACGAATGGGCCAATCAGGCAATTAGAGAAGAAATTTAAAAATACATGGGAACAGATTAAAATGAAAATGCAATAATCCAAACTCTGGGGTGAAGCAAAGACAGCCCTAAAAGGAAAATACATTGCAATCTAGGCCTATTTCAAAAAACTAGAAAAAGCATGAATACAAAATCTAACAGTGCACCAAAAGAAACTAGAAACAAAACAGCAAGAGCACGCTAAACCCAGGAAAAGAAGAGAAATGATAAAGATTAGGCCAGATATAAACAATATAGAATCCAAGAAAACAATTGAAAATATCAATGAAACCAAGAGTTGGGTTTTCGAAAAAAATAAACAAAATTGATAAACCTCTAGCCAGCCTTCTGAGAAAGAAAAGATAGTGCACACAAATAGACAAACTCATGAATGAAAATGGATTTATTACAATCAATCGCTCAGAAATACAAGCAATTATAAAAGAACACTATGAAAAATTATAGGCCAACAAACTGGACAACCTAGAAAAAATGGAAAAATTCCTAAATACACACTCACTACCAAAATTCACACAGGAAGAGAGAGAAAATCTGAACAGACCCATAACTACTGAGGAAATCGAATCAGTTATCAAAAATCTCCCAACAAATAAGAGCCCTGGGCTAGATGGCTTCCCTGTGGAATTCTTTTTTTTTTTTAATGTTTATTTGTGAGAGAGAGAGTTTGAGCGGGGGAGGGGCAGAGAGAGAGGGAGACACAGAATCTGAAGCAGGTTCCAGGCTCTGAGCTGTCAGCACAGAGCCTGATGCAGAGCTCTAACCCACAACTGCGAAATCATGACCTGAGCTGAAGTTGGACGCTCACCGACTGAGCCACCCAGGCGCCCCTCCCTGTGGAATTCTACCAGACATTTAAATCATAGTTAATACCAATTCTTCTCAAGCTATTCGAAAAAAACAGAAATGGAAGCAAAACTTCCAGACTCACTCTACAAAGCCACCATCACTTTGATTCCCAAACCAGACAGAGACCCAGCAAGAAAAGAGAAGTACCAGCCATTATCCTTAATGAATACGGATCCAAAAATACTCAACAATTTAGTAGCAAATTTAATTCAACAGCATATAAAAAGAATTATCCACCATTATCAAGTAGGATTCATTCCTGGGTTGCAGGGCTGGTTCAATATTTGCAAATCAAACAATGAGATATATCAAATTAACAAAAGAAAAGATAAAAACCATATGATCTTGTCCATAGCTGCAGAAAAAGCATTTGACAAAATACAGCGTCCCTTCTTAATAAAAACCCTCGAGAAAGTGGGGATAGAAGGAACTTACTGATACATCATAAAAGCCATTTATGAAAAGTCCACAGCTAATATCACCCACAATGGGGAAAAACTGAGAGCTTTCCCCCTGAGATCAGGAACACGACAGGGATGCCCACTCTCACCACTGTTGTTTAACAGAGTGCTGGATGTCTTAGCACCAGCATTCAGACAGTAAAAGGAAATCAGAATTAGCAAAGAAGTCAAACTTTCACTTTTTGCAGATTATATGACACTCTACGTGGAGTATCAGACAGACTCTACCAAAAGTTTGCTAAAACTGATCCATGAATTCAGCAAAGTTGCAGGGTACAAAATCAACATACAGAAATCTGTTGCATATTTATACATCAATAATGAAGCAACAGAAAGAGAAATCAAGAAACTGATCCCATCCACAGTTGCAGAAAACACCATAAAATATATGGATAAACCTAACCAAAGATGCAAAAGATCTGTATGATGAAAGTGATAGAAAATTTATGAAAAAAAAATTGAAGAAAACCCAAAGAAACAGAAAAACATTCCATGCTCATGGAGCCAAGAATAAATACTGTTAAAATGTTAATACTAACTTAAGGAATCTACACATTTAAGGAAATCCCAATCAAAATTACACCAGCAATCTTCAAAGCTAGAACAAACAATCCTAAAATGTGTATGGAACTATAAAAGATACTGAAAAGCCAAAGTAATATTGAAGAAGAAAACTAAAACAGGATGCATCACAGTCCCAGGCTTTAGCCTGTAGTACAAAGCTGTAATCATCAATACAGTATAGTATTGGCACAAAAACAGACACATAAACCAAAAGAATAGTATAGAGAACCCAGAACTGGACCCACAAATGTATGGCCAATTAACAATTGACAAAGCAGGAAAGAGTATCCAATGGAAAAAAGACAACCTGTTTAACAGATGGTGCTGGGAGAACTGGACAGCAACATGCAGAAGAATGAAACTAGACCACCTTACACTATTAAAAAAAATAAATAAATTTAAAATGGATAGTGACCTGAATGTGAGACAGGAAATCATCAAAACCCTAGAGGAGAAAGCAGGAAAAAACCTCCTTGACCTCAACCGCTGCAATTTCTTACTTGGTAAATCCCCAAAGGCAAGAGAATCAAGAGCAAAAATGAACTATTGGGACCTCATCAAGATATAAAAGCGTCTGTACGGCAAAGAAAAAAAATCAGTAAAACTAATAGGCAACTGATGGAATGGGAAAAGGTGGTTGCAAATGACATATCAGATAAAGGGTGAGTGTCCAAAATCTATAAGGAGCTCACCAAACTTCACACCCGAAAAACAAATAATCCAGTGAAGGAATGGGCAGAAGATATGAACACACACCTCTCCAAAGAGGACATCCAGATGACCAACAGACACATAAAATGATGCTCAGCATCCCTCCTCATTAGGGAAATGAAAATCAAAACGACACTGTGATACCACCTCACGTCAGTCAGAGTGGCTAAAATGAACAAATCAGGAGACTATAGATGCTGGTGAGGATTTGGATAAAAGGAAACCCTGCTACACTGTTGGTGGGAATGTAAACTGGTCCAGCCTCTCTGGAAAACAGTGTTGAGGTTCCTCAAAAAATTAACAATAGATCTCCCCTATGACCCAGCAATAGCACTGCTAGGAATTTACCCAAGGGATACAGGAGTGCTGATGCATAGGAACACATGTACCCCAATGTTCATAGCAACACTCTCAACAATAGCCAAATCGTGGAAAGAGCATAAGTGTCCATCAACTGACAAATGGATTAAGAAGGTGTGGTTGATCTATACAATTAAGTGCTACATGGCAAGGAGAAAGAATTAAATTTGGCCATGTGTAGCATCAGGGAAGGATCTCAAGGCTGTTATGCTAAGTGAAATATAGCAGGAAGAAAAGGACAAATACCATATAGTTTCATCATATTGGAACAGGAGAAACTTAACAGAGGACTATGGGGAAGGAGAATGGGAGAAAAAAACAGTTAAGGAGAGGGATGGAGGCAAACCATAAGAGACTTTGAAATACTTAGAACAAACAGAGGGTTCATGGGGGTGGGGAAGAGGGGAAATAGGGTGATGGTCATGGAGGAGGGCACTTGTTCGGATGAGCAATGGGTGTCATATGGAAACCAACTTGAAAATAAACTATAAAATAAAAAATAAATGGTGTTGTAAAAACTGGACAGCTGCATGCCTAAGAATGAAACAGGAACACTTTCTTAGACCACATAAAAAAATAAACTCAAAATGTTACAACCACCTAAAAGAGAGAACTGCAGCCCTAAAAATCCTAGAAGATAGTACAAGTAGTAACATCTGTGACATTGGTTGTAGCAACTGTTTTCTAGATATGCCTCCTGAAAGAATGGATTCAAAAGTAAAAGGGAAATATGGAATTCACCAAAATAGCTTGTGCACAGTGAAGGGGGAAAAAAACAACAACAACTAAAAAGCAACCTAAGAAATGGGAGAAGACACTGGGAAATTACATAGTCAATTAAGGGTTCAGGATCCAAAATATATAAAGAACTTATACAACTCAATACTCCTAAAACAGACAATCTATTTGATATATGGACAGAAGATATGTACAGAAGCCTACTAGATCTGATACAGGAATTCAGCAAAGTCGCAGGGTACAAAATCAATGTAAAGAAATCGGTTGCATTTTTATACACCAATAATGAAGTAACAGAAAGAGAAATCAAGAAACTGATCCCATTCACAATTGCACAAAAAAAACCATAAAATATCTAGGAATAAACCTAAAGATATAAAAGATCTGTATGATGAAAACTGTAGAAAATTTATGAAGGAAATTGAAGAAGCCACAAAGAAATGAAAAAAATTCCATGCTCATGGATCACAAGAATAAATATAGTTAAAATGTTATTACTACCCAAAGTAATCTACACATTCAATGCAATCCCAAACAAAATCGCACCAGCATTCTTCTCAAAACTAGAACAAACTATCTTAAATTTGTGTGGAACCACAAAAGACCCTGAATAGCCAAATTAATATTGAAGAAGAAAACCAAAATGGGAGGTATCACCATCCCAGACTTTGACCTCTACTACAAAAGCTGTCATCATCAAGACAGTATGGTATTGGCACAAAAACAGACACATAGACCAATGGAATAGAATAGAGAACTCAGAATTTTACCCAAAAGTATACAGCCAACTAATTTTTGACAAAGCCGGAAAGAGTATCCAATGGAAAAAAGACAGCCTCTTTAACAGATGGTGTTGGGAGAACTGGACAGCAACATGCAGAAGAATGAAACTAGATCATTTTCTCACACCATACACAAAAAGAAACTCAAGGGGTTGGAGGCAATATGGCGGAGAAGTAAGGAGCTCCATACATTTCGCCTGCACCCATCTCTCAAACAGAGAAGGCCTGAAGTCATAAGACACTGAGCCACAGGAGTTTGGGAAGAGAAAGAGACAGAGTACACTGGGAAGGAAACCGCATAAGCGTGTGAGTGCGAACTGTGGAAGATAAAAGCGACATGGGACCCAGAGATACGGAGGTAGAGGAGGGAACCTGGCTTACGTGCAGCTGCGGTGAGGGATAAACCGGTGAGTGGTGGTTAACTGCCCTCAGTCCAGGGGAAAGGAAAGGAAAGCTGAGATTGCTCATAGAACCATCCCTGGAGAAGAGGAAAAACCTCGGCTTGGAAAGACAGTGTTTTTTAGCTCTGGCTGGGGTGCTGACTTTAAACTAGGTGCCCTGGTCCCAGAAGGCGCCAGGAAAAAATGTACTGCCAGGCGCCCGGCACCATCCATGGCAGCGGCCGCCCGATGAACTGGCAGCAACGCCTGCTGACGCAGTCCTCGCACCAGGTGAAGCGGCAGGGGCACATTGAAGAGGTGGCGGTGGCGCGCTGCAGTGATGCGGCCTCTAGGGACCTGAAGTTGCTACATTCCTGGAAAGCACTTGGGTTGTATCCCTGCTTGACCCCAGTGGATCTGAGGCAGCAACACTTTCCACACCCCCCACCCAACCCTCAGGCAACAGGGAAGCAGCGACCTGTGGGATTGTTCAGGGCAGTATAACAAAGCCTGCGAACTGGGACCTGAAAACAGGTGGGTGTGGGGCACAGAACTCAGCCCACCTTGGCTACATACTCAGCACAGGGAGATCGGACCCGAAGAAGGGATTTGACACGCTTGGTTGATAAGGGACTGCAGCGATGCCATTCTTCTCCCCACAACCACCAAGTAGGGGCTTTAGGGAGGCCAGTGGACACAGTGAAGAAGAGACCTCCTTACACCAAACCACGCCCATCATCTCCAGATAGCTGCTTTCTTGTTGTAGCTGTTTTTACCTGAGCCTGGGTTTGCGTGTTTATTGGTTTTGTCTGAGCGTTTGTGTACCTGTATTCCCTCTGTCATTGTCTGTTTTCTTTTTCCAGGGCTGCCTCAAGAAACAAGCCAAACTACACATGGTGGAGAGTCCCAAATACCACTACCAGTAGGGAAACAAAATAACCAAACGCTCAACAAGAGAAACTAAGAGACACCATCCAAAGAACACTTCCTGAACAGACAGGCCCTGAAGAGTCAAAAGAGCCCTCTCTAATACAGCAGAAGTCTCAGCGGCCAGGTGTACAGCAAGCTTTTAAAATTAACAAGAGATACAAAGCTAACCAAAATGACGAAACAGAAGAACTCTCCTCCAAAGAAACCCCGGGAAGAAATAACAGCTAGAGAACTGCTCAAAACAGATATAAGCAACATAACTGAACAAGAATTTAGAACAATAATCATAAAATAAATCGCTGGGCTTGAAAAAAAGCATGGAGATCAGAGAAACTATGGCTACAAACAATAATAGTTGAGAATTTCATAAATCTCTAAAATCAAAGAATTTTAACAGCAGCCAGAAAAAAAATCCTCACATACAAGCAAACCCCAATTGAGCTATCAGCATATTTCTCAACAACAACTTTATAGGCAAGGAGAGAGAGGGATGATATATTCAAAATGCTGAAAAGAAAAAAAAGGCAACCAGGAATTCTTTACCCAGAACAATTGTCCTTCAGAAATAAAGAATTTCCCATACAAACAAAACTTGAAAGAGCTCATCACAACTAGACCTGTCTTACAGGAAATGCTAAAAAGAATTCTTCAAGCTGAATGGAAAGAACAATAATTAATAACATGAAAATATAAAACATATTGAAAAGCATATAGTCAAGTAAAAATAGTCTAATAGTGTGTTATGGTGGCCTAACATCAGCAATTATCAGGAAACTGCAAATTAAAACTACAATGAGATATCACTTCATACCTATTACAATGGCTATTATAAAAATCACAAGATATAACAAGTGCTGGGAAGGATGTGGAGAAAATGAAACCCTTGTGCCCTATGGGATACAGCCACAAGAAAAAAGTATGGAGGTTCATCAAAAAATTAAAAAAAATAGAGATACAATATGATCCAGCAATCCCACGTCTGGGTACAGGAAATGAAATCACTACCTTGAATATGTTCCTGCACCCCTGTGTTTATTACAGGATATTTCATAAAGTCAAGGTATGGAAACAACCTAAATGTCCATTGATGAATGAATAATGACAATGTCACACACACACACACACACACACACACACACACACACACACAGGAATATTATTCAGCCATAAAAAGAATGAAATCCTGCCATCTGTGACAACATGGATGGACTTTAAGAGCACTGAGCTAATAAAATGAGTCAGACAAAGACAAATACCATATGGTATTACTAATATGTGTAATAAAAAAAAAAGCCAAACACATAGAAATAGAGAGTAGAATAGTGGTTTCCAGGAGCTAGAAGGTGAGGGTAATAGGGAGATGTTAGCCAAAAGATACAAACTTCCAATTATAAAATGCATAAGTTGTGGTGATCTAATGTACATGGTGACTATAGTTAACAATACCATAGTATACAACAGAAACTTACTAAGAGAACATCTTAAATGTGAAGTGATGGATGTATTATTTAATCTTATTGTGGTAATTCTTTTGCAATATAGACATGTATCAAATCCTCACATTACACACCTTAAACTTACACAATGCTATGTGCCAATTATATCTCAAAGCTGAAGAAAATCATAAAAATATTGTTTATTTTTTGAAGCTTTCATTTAAAATTCTAATTAGTTAACATATAGTGTAATATGGGTTTCAGAAGTAGAATTTAGTGGTTTGCCACTTACATATAACACCCAATGTTCATCACAAGTAAAAAAATAAAAATTATTGTTTAAAGTGAAAAAAAACCTACACCAAACTGATGTTCACTCTTTCTCAATCCCCTCCAGATTTCCAGGCTCTCTTTATGACTTGCAGTTTCTAGCCACTTGTCTATAACACTGATTTCTGGTAGAAAGCACAGCCACAAGGGGCAAAGGAAGGTTTTGGAATCAGTCTTCAATTGAGTGGAGATGAGAGTAATTATTATTCACTAGCTTTTTTTTAAAAAAATCATTTCTTATCATTAGATCCCATTTGGGCACCTTTTCTCTCATAGCTACTATACTGCGACAGAACTAGTCTTCCTCTCAGAGTCCCAGGCTGGCTCCCTCATGTCGCTCATCTCACAGCTCCATGTTAGCACTCAGACTAGCAGCTAGGAATTGCTTTGGCCAGATGCTACCCCTCAGACTCCTGATGCCACACAGTACTAGCTTTAATTTAAGAGCAGAAGTCTTGGTCCGAAGGTAGAGAGCTAGAAAAGTATAGAGTGCAGAGATAGATCAAGGGGAAGATGCTGCTGAAAACATAACCTGACCATGAGTTGATGGGTTCATATTTAATCAAGAATTTTGTAACGTTTGTGAGGGATTAGCTAATGGAATATCTTCTCAGGTGGGAAATGAAAGGACCAATACTTGAATCCAAACTTCTACTTATTAGCTCTGTGACCTTGTATATGATACTTAATTTGTCTTTGCCCCAGTTTTTTCATTTGGAAAAGAAATGATAATTATAGTATTTTGTTACAGAGTTGTCACAAATATCCAATGAGCTAGTCCATATATAGTACTTAGAACCTTGCCTGACACAAGGTAGGTAAGTGTTCAGTAAATGACATTATTATTATGTAAATGCCAGATTTGAACCCTTCTTACCATTCCAGGCCACTAGAACTATACCTGGTGCGCTAAAAGATATTTTAATACATAATACCTGCCCTAAAGGCCTGTAGAAGTTAAAGCAACTCTTAGCTTCTGTAAATGATAAAGTCCAGCCTTGTTACTCATTAACTGGGAATGCCATAACCTCAAAATGCATAGGGAATAGATTCCTTTGACTATGTCTTCTACCATGTTAAAGATACTCTAGATACTGAAGTCCAAACCTAGATACTATCATAACAATTCTCAGCAAATGATAAAACTTGCCTTTTCAGATTTGTCTAGTTTCCATCTTGAGGGTGAGAAAAACTGAGATTCATGGAGGCTCAGAAAGACACCTCAGAGTTCATAGCAACACTCTCCACAATAGCTAAAACATGGAAAGAGCCTAAGTGTCCATCAACAGATGAATGGATCAAGAAGATGTGGTTTATCTATACCATGGAATACTACATGGCAATGAGAAACAATGAAATCTGGCCATGTGTAGCAACATGGATGGACCTTGAGGGTGTTATGCTGAGCGAAATAAGTCAGGCAGAGAAAGACAAATATCATATGTGTGCACATATAGGAGGATTAGGAGGAGCTTAACAGAGGACCAAGGGGGAGAAGAAGGGCGGAAATGGTGGGGGAAAGGGGAGAGGCAAACCATGAGAGACTCTTGAATGCTGACAAAAACTGAGGACTGGTGGATGTGGGGGGGAGGAGGGGTGGGCATGGAGGAGGACACTTGTGGGGATGAGCACTGGGTGTTATTTGGAAACTAATTTGACAATAAACTATTTGTAAATAAAAATAAAAAAATAAAAATTCAAAAAAAAAAGAAAGAAAGAAAGAAAGACACCTCAGAGAAAACCAATAAAATACACCAAAGCTGTTCAAGAAAAAATAATAAAGAGACCCAAGAGACTATCTATTGTACTTATGACTTTACTTGGTACTTAAAATGTTTTTAACTGACTCATATATAAAAGAAATCTTAAAAGAAAATATATTATCATAAATGGAACCTGAATCATCTGCCATATGTATTAGTACACATTCAAACAAATCCATAAGTATTACAAATTTTAAAGGTTTATGCGGAAAGAGTGATTTTGTACAAACTGTTTTATAGACAAGGGGAACTGAAATTTGGAGAAAAGACAACACATCAAATAAACCAGCCTAGTGGGTAAAAATTGAAATTAAAAGCCAAGGCTCCTGAAGCCAAAATTCAACTTTATATCATACTACTTTCGGTTTCTTTGTATAAAATTTTAATGCTTCTTCCACCCCACATACCTCTTACTCTTACCTCAAGAAACTTGAGAAAAGAGGTCATTTCTAGAGTAACTGGCTAAAATTTTCTTAGTCACTGATCCTTCTCACAAAGAAGACAGGCAAATCAAATTACAGTAACATTTGCTTTGGCCCCGGTGTTCTATATAAAAAGTTATGTCTAGGTCTATGTGCAATATGAAGGCATTCTACTGTTCACTCCACTTGACACAGGAAGTGGCACCCAAAGTGTGTGTGTTTGTATACCACATTGTATTTATTGATTCATCTTTTGATGCATACTTAGGTTGCTTCCATATCTTGGCTATTGTAAATAATGCTACAATAAACATAGGGGTACATATATCTTTAAATTCTTTAAAATGTTTTATTTATTTTTGAGAGAGAGACATTGTAAGCAGGTGGGTCAGAGAGAGAGGGAGACACAGAATCCAAAGCAGGCTCCAGGCTCTGAGCTAGCTGTCAGCACAGAGCCGGACAGGGACTCGAACCCATGAACTGTAAGATCATGACCTGAGCCGAAGTCAGACGCTTAACCGACTGAGCCACCCAGGCGCCCCTGTTCCAGCAGTACTGTTGAAGTCTTTCAGCTCTTCTATAAATAGCATCATGTCATCTGCTAAAAGTGAAGGTTTGAGGGGCGCCTGGGTGGCTTAGTCGGTTAAGCGTCCGACTTTCGCTTAGGTCATGATATGCTGAGTTCGTGGGTTCGGGCCCGCGTCGGGCTCTGTGCTGACTGCCAGCTCAGAGCCTGGAGCCTGTTCGGTCTGTGACTCCCTCTCTCTCTGACCCTCCCCTGCTCATGCTGTCTCTCTCCTCTCTCTCTCTCTCCTAGAAATAAAAAAAATAAAAAAAAGTGACGGTTTGATTTTTCCTTCCCAACTTGGATGCCTTTCATTTGTTGTTGTTGTTGTTGTTGTTGTTGTTGTTGTTGTTGTTGTTGTTGTTATATGATTGCTGTGGCTAGGACTTCCAATATTATGTTAAATATCAGTGGGGAGAGTAGACATCCCTTTCTTGTTCCTAACCATACCAGTAAAGCTGCCTTTCTCCATTGAGTATGATACTAGCTATGGGTTTTTCATATATAGCCTTTATTATGCTGAGGTATATTCCCTTTAAACCTGCTTTGTTGAAGGATTTTATCATGAATGGATGTCACACTTTTGAAATGCTCTTTCTGCATCTATTTTTTAATTTATTTCTGAGAAAAAGAGAGAGAGAGAGAGAGAGCGAGCACAGGGAAGGGTCAGAGAGAGAGGGAGACACAGAATCTGAAGCAGGCTCCAGGCTCTGAGCCCGATGCGGGGCTCAAACCCACAAACCGTGGGATCATGACCTGAGCCGAAGTCAGACACTTAACAGACTGAGCCACCCAGGCGCCCCTCCTTTTTCTCCTTCTTATCTCTTCCCTCCTTTAGGCTGGTTACTCCGGTTATCTGTTTCTTGGTTTTCCTCTCTCTCCCATTTTTTCCCGTTTGCTCGTATGTTTTGTTTCTTAAATTCCACACATGACTGTAATCATATGGTATTTGTCTTTCTCTGACTTATTTTGTTTAGCAAAATATTCTCTAGCTCCATCCATGTCATTGTAAATGGTGATGTTTCATTCTTTTTATGGCTGAGTAATATTCCATTATATATATTTACCATATATATATTCAGATATATATATTCCAGGTATATATACATACACACATATATATAAACACACACATATATTCATACATATATAAGCATAATAGATGAGTGGATAAAGAAGATGTATATATCTATATAAATAAATTATATATATAAATATTTGCTTATATACATATACATTTACATCTAAATACACCCTATACACTACAAATTTGAAGTATATATAGTTATCTATCTATATATATGACATCTATATCTATATGTATATCTATATACTATTTCTTCTTTATCCATTCATCAGTTGATAGATACTTGGCCTGTTTCCATAATTTGACTAATGTATATAATGCTGCTATAAACATGGAGTGCATTCATTCCTTTGAATCACTACCCTTATATTGGGTAAGTATCTAGCAGTGCAATCACTGGATGATAGGGTAATTCTATTTTCAACTTTTTAAGGACCTCCATTTCCAGAGTGGCTATACCTGTTTGCATTCCTACTGACAGTGTCAGAGGGTTCCTCTTTCTCCACATCTTGGCCAACACCTGTTCTTTCTTGTGTTGTTGATTGTAGCCATTGTGACAGGTGTGAGGTGACATGTAAAGAATTTCTAAAACTTAACACGGCCAAAATTAATAATACAATTAAAATATGGGCAGAAGACATCAATAGACATTTTTCTTTTTACAAAAATTTTAAATGTTTTTATTTATTTGAGAGAGAGAGAGAAAGAGAGAACATGAGCAGGGGAGAGTCAAAGAGAGAGAAAGATACACAATCTGAAGCAGTCTCCAGGCTCTGAGCTAGCTGTCAGCACAGAGCCTGATGCAGGGCTGGAACCCACGAACTGTGAGATCATGACCTGATCCAAAGTCGGATGCTTAACTGACTGTGCCACCAAGGCACCCCAATAGACATTATTTTCGAAGTAAGACATACAGATGGCCAACAGACCCATGAAAATATGTTCAACATCACTGATCATCAGGGAAATGCAAATTCTCTGGCCATTTTAAGTAATTTTTTTAGTATCAAACTGTATAAGTTTTTTATATATTTTAGGTAATAACCCCTTATTGGATATATCATTTGCAAATATATTCTCCCATTCAGTTGGTTGTCTATTTTGTTGTTGGTGATTTCCTTTGCTGTATAAAGCTTTTTATTTTAATGTAGTCTCAATAGTTTAATTTTCCTTTTGTTTCCCTTGCCTTAGCAAACATTTCTACTAAAGTACTTCTATGGCCAATGTCAGAGAAATTACTGCCTATGCTTTCTTCTAGGATTTTATGGTCTCAGGTCTCATGGTTAGGTCTTTAATCCATTTGAGTTAATTTTTGTGTATGGTGTTAGAAAGTAGTCCAGTTTCATGCTTTTACATTTAGCTTTCCAGTTTTCCCAGCATTATTTTTGAAGACTATCTTTTCCCCTTTGTATATTCTTGCCTACTTTGTCATACGTTAATTGACAATATAATCACAGATTTATCGCTGCAGTCTCCATTCGGTTCCATTGATCTATGTATCTATTTTTTGTGTTAGTAGCATACTGTTTTGATTACTACAGCATTGTACTATATCTTGAAATGTGCTATTGCAGTATATCCAGCATTTTTTGTTACTGAGGAATGCTTTGGATATCCAGGGTCTTCTGTGGTTCTATACAAATTGTAGTATGATTTATTCTAGTTTTGTGATACATGCTGTTGGTATTTTGATAGGAATTGCACTGAATCTGTAAATTGCTTTGGGTAATATGGACATTTTACCACTAATTCTTCCAATTAGTGAGCATGGGATATCTTTCCATTTGTTTGTATCATCTTCAATTTCTTCATCAATGTTTCATAGTTTGCAGAATACACGTCATTTACTTCCTCGGTTAAGTTTATTCCTAGATATATTATTATTTTTGGTGTAATTATAAATGTAGTTTTTTAAAAAAAAATTCTCTTTCTGTAACTTTGTTGTTAATGTATAGAAATACTACCAATTTCTAGGTATTAATTTTGTATCCTGCTATTTTACTGAATTTGTTTATTGTGTAGTAGTGTATTTGGTGGTGTCTTTGGGATTTTCTATGCTGAGTATCATGTCATCTGAAAATAGCAAAAGTTTAACAAGTTCGTTACCAATATGGATGCTACTTATTTCCTTTTTGTGTATGATTTCTGTAGCTAGGACTGCCACTGCTATGTTGAGTAAAGGTGTCAAGAATAGACATCCTTGTGCTGATGCATAGGGGCACATGTACCCCAATGTTCATAGCAGCACTTTCAACAATAACCAAATCATGGAAAGATTTCCATCAACTGATGAATGGATCAAGGAGAAGGTCACTTGTGGAGATGAGCACTGGGTGTTATATGGAAACCAACTTGACAATAAACTAATTAAAAAATAAATTTAAAAAAAGAAGATGTGGTTTATCTATACAATAGAATACTACATGGCAATGAGAAAGAATAAAATCTGGCCACTTGTAGTAACATGCATGGAACTCGAGAGTGTTATGCTGAGCGAAGTAAGTCAGGCAGAGAAGGGCAGACACCATATGTGTTCACTTATGAGTGGAACAGGAGAAACTTAACAGAGGACTATGCGGGAGGGGAAGGGGAATAAATAGTTGAGGAGAGGGAGGGAGGCAAACCATGAGAGACTCTTGAATGTTGAGAACAAACTGAGGGCTGTTGGGAGTTGGGGAGAGGGGAAGGGTGTGATGGGCATGGAGGAGGGCAAATGTTGGGATGAGCACTGGGTGTTATATGGAAACCAACTTGACAATAAACTATAATATGAAAAAAAAGAATAGACATCCTTGTCTACTTCTCAACCTTAAAAGGAACACTTAGTTTTTCACTATTAAATATGATATTAGCTGTGGGTTTTTGAAATATGGTTTTTATCATATGTTCCCTCTAACCCCACGTTGTTGAGAATTTTCTTTATCATGAATGGATGCTGAGTCTTGTCAAATGCTTTTTGCAGCTATTGAGTAGATCATATAATTTTTATCCTTCATTTTATTGATATGGTGTTTGATGTTGATTGATTTGCTAATATTAAAACGTCTTTGTATCCCACACTAAATCTTACCTGGTTGAGATGAATAATCTGTTAATACATCCTTGTATGTGGTTTACTAATATTTTTTGAGAATTTTGGGGTCTATGTTCATCAGGGATATTGGCCTGTAGTATTCTATTTTTGGTGTCTGTCTGGTTTTGGTATCAGGATGATGCTGTCCTCATAGCATGCATTTGAAAGCTTTCCTATATCTTCTATTTTTTAGAATAGTTTGAAAATAGGTATTGCCTCTTCTATAATTGTCCAGTAGAATTTACTTGTGAATTCACCTGGTCCTGGACTTATATTTCTTGGTATTCTTTGATTGATGATTCAGTTTTATTCCTTATAACTCGTGTGCTCAGATTTTCTATTTCTTCTAGGAAATTTTGTGCTTCTAGGAATTCATCCATTTCTTCTAGGTTCTCCAGTTTGTTGGCATATATACTTTTTTTGTAGTGTTCTCTTATAATTCTTTGTATTTCTGTGGTGTTAGTTGTTATTTCCCCTTTGTAATTTATTTTATTTTACTTATTTAGGTACTTTCTCCTTTTTTCATCATGAGTCTGGCTAAGAAATTGTCATTTCTGTGTGTTCTTTTCAAAGAACAAGTCATGGTTTCATTTATTTTTTCTTTTTTTTTTTTTTAGTCTCTAATTTATTTGTTCTGCTACTTATTATTTTCTTTCTTCTCATCGTGTGTTTTTTTCTTCTAGTTCCCTCAGATGTAAGGTAGATTGTTTATTCAAGCCTTTTTGTTTTCTTGAGGTAGGCCTGTATCTCTATTTACTTCCCTCATAGAACTGCTTTGACTGTGTCCCAAAGATTTTGGAACAATTGTGTTTTTATATACTTTTAAAAAATTTCTCCTTGGACTACTTCATTGACTTATTGTTTTTTTAGAATTATGTTTTTAGTTTCCACATGTTTGTGCCTTTTCCAGTTCTCTTATTATGATTCATTTCTAGTTTCATACCATTTTGGTCAGAAAAGATGCTTCTTAAATTTTGATCTTCATAAATTTCCTGAGACTTGTTTTATGGGTTCGTTGTGATCTATTCTGAAAAATATTCCATGTGAACCTGAAAAGGATGTGTGTTTTGTTGTTTGGGGATAGAATGTCCTATATATATATATATATATATGATAGGTCCATCTGGTCCAATGTGTCATTTAAAGGCACTATTTCCTTATTGATTTTCTGTCTGGGTGATATATCCATTGATGTAAGTAGAGTGTTAACATTCCCTACTTTTATTGCAGTACCGTAAAATTCTCTCTTTATGTCTGTTTATATTTGCTTTATATATTTTGCACTGCAACATTGAGTGTGTAGGTATTTACAGCTTTTTATCATCTTTTTGCATCGACACTTTTATCATTATGTAATGCCATTCTTTGTCTCCTGTTATAGTCTTTGTTTTGAAAGCTTATTTTGTCAAAGACCTTGAGAAGATGGTGGACTAGAACCCTAAGCTCACCCTGTGCCACATTGACAACTAGATATCACTCACATCTATGTAAATAAACTGGAGAGTCATTTACAGACCGGAAGAACAAACTCCACAACTAATATAGAGAATAAGCTGCATCTGAGAGGTTATGAAGGAGAAAAATGATGGCAGGGAGATGCCCAGAGGAGGGAAGGAGATGTGCACACAGGGGAAATAAACAGTTCCTCACACCAAACAGCCCACATGGGGCGGACAGATTTCCATAATGTCTGGCTTGAAAACAAAAGGGGATTAATTTCATGAATTTGTATGATGAGCAGGATTTGCAGCCTGGAGATTTTAAAAGTTTGATGACTGAGCACTGGGCTTGTCAGAAGGGATAGTTATAGCTGGTTCCTCCATTTTTTTTGCTTTAAGTTTTTATTTATTTATACTGAAAGGGAGAGAGACAGAGAGAGAGAGAGAGACACAGAGACAGAAAAAGAGACTGAGAGAGAGACAAAGAGAGAGAGAGAGAAAGGGAGAGGCAGAGAGAGAATTCCAAACAGGCTCTGCACTGTCAGCAAGGAGCCCATGCAGGGCTCCAACTCATGAACCATGAGATCATGACCTGAGCTGAAACCAAGAACCCACTCAGTCACTCGGGCATCCCTGGGCTCCCCCTCTTAATGGGACAGCAGCCCATGGAAAGGCAACATGGAAGCAACATTTGTTGCAACATATGGGGCAAACAGGAGGAAGATCCATTTATACTAATGTCAGAGCATGTTGGGGGATTTTTCTAGGACCAAAGAAGATGGCAGTTGCCATTTTCCTCTTCTTCTACCCAGCATAAACATAGGGCCACCTGCAGGAGACTGCACTGCATGGACACTTGCTACCTAACCTGCTAACAATGTGCCATGCACATGTGTTCTCCTGAGGACTGGCCTACTTCAAGTCTGCTGGTCTCAGTCCTGGGCTCAGCACAGATTTTTCTAATGCTGCATGCACATGCCCTGCCCAGTGGCTACACAGACCAGAGGCTGAAACATTCTATTTGATGCCACCTCCACATATGCTGCACCCCAGCCCTCACCGCTTTTACATGAACCCTCCCCCCCTCCCCCCCGCTGAGGTCAACAACCATTAGAGTATCTGACCTAGGCATAATGGTTCAGCATAAATTTTGCTAACACTGCATCCCCACCCCTGAGCCCTTCTGTAGTCATGCCACCACAGATGTGGCCTGCCTGGATCTCACTAACACTACAGAGAGCAATTACAGCCCACAACAGGCAGAGAGGCAATGTAGATATGTAGTTTGACAGAAAAAGTAACTCAGACACAATAGTAGGAGGCAACCAACACATCTCCCCTGAGGTGCCAAGTTCTGGTGAACAGGGGACACTGCACTGCAGGGAACTACAGGAACTCTTCACAATGCCGCTACCTTCAAGAGCACAAGACAGGGGCTCCTGGGTGGCTTAGTCTGTTAAGTGTCCGACTTTTGCTTAGGTCATGATCTCGCGGTTCGTGGGTTCGAGCCCCGTGTCGGGCTCTGTGCTGACTGCCAGCTCAGAGCCTGGAGCCTGTTTCAGAGTCTGTGACTCCCTCTCTCTCTGACCCTCCCCTGCTCACGCTGTCTCTCTTTCCTAGAAATAAATGAAACATTAAAAAAAAAAAGAGCACAAGACATAGCTTTCCTAACTCAGAGAAACAGACACATAGAAGTAGATAAATACTACATGGCAATGAGAAAGAATGAAATCTGGATATGTGTAGCAACATGGATGGACCTTGAGGGTGTTATGCTGAGTGAAATAAGTCAGGCAGAGAAGGACAAATATCATATGTTTGCACGTATAGGAGGATTAGGAGGAACTTAACCGATGACCATGGGGGAGAAGAAGGGGGGAAATGGTGGGGGAAAGGGAGAGAGGCAAACCATGAGAGA
This sequence comes from Proteles cristata cristata, assembly GCA_017311185.1. Classification (NCBI taxonomy): domain Eukaryota; kingdom Metazoa; phylum Chordata; class Mammalia; order Carnivora; family Hyaenidae; genus Proteles; species Proteles cristata. Next base: position 95,952 of record JAESUZ010003346.1, on the reverse strand, counting down.
CTCTTGAATGCTGACAAAAACTGAGGACTGATAGATGTGGGGGGGAGGGGGGTGGGCATTGAGGAGGGCACTTGTGGGGATGAGCACTGGGTATTATGTGGAAGCTAATTTGACAATAAACTATATGTAAAAAAAAAAAAAAAGAAGTAGATAAATTTGGGAGACAAAGGAATATGTCCCAAATGAAAGAACAGGACAAAATTACAGCAGGAAATCTAAGCAAAACATAAATAAGTAATATGCCTGATAGAGAATTTAAAATAATCATCATAAAAATACTCATAGGACTTCAGAAAAGAGTGAAGGGCATCAGTTAGAATTTTGACAAACAAATAAAAAAATAACATCAAAGGGGTGCTTGGGTTGTTCAGTTGATTAAACATCTGACTCTTGATTTCAGCTCAGGTCATGATCTTGTGGTTTTGTGGGTTCAAGCCCCATGTTGGGCTCTGCACTGACAGCACAGAACCTGCTTGGGATTCTCTCCCTCTCCCTCTATCTCTGCCCTTTCCCTACTCTTGCTCTGTCTCTCTCAAAATAAATAAACAAAAATAACATTAGAGATTAAGAACTCAATGAATGAAATAAAAAATACAATAGATAGAATACATAGTAGGCTACAGGAAACAGAGGAATGTATAAGTAATGCAGAGAATAGAGTAATGGAACTCAGTCAACCTAACAGGTGAGAGATAAACAAATAGTGCATAATGAGGATAGACTTAGAGAACTCAGTGACACAATCAAGCATAATACTATTCACATTATAAGCATCCCAGAAGGAGAAGACAGAGAAAGTGAAACAGAAAATTTATTTGAAGAGAAAATAACTGAAAACTCTAGTATCTCAGGAGGGAAACAGAGATCCAGATTCAGGAGACACAGAGATCATTCCAACAAAGTCAATGATAATCTGCAGCAAGATTATCATTCATAATAGAAGGAGAGATAAAAAGTTTCATAGACAAACAAAAGTTAAAGGAATTCATGATCACTAAACCAGTCCTACAAGAATCATTAAAGGGGATACTGTGAATGGAAAACAAAAACCATAAATAAGAGTAAGAAAAATACAAAGCACAAAAGCAAAAAAAAAAAAAAAAGTACTTCTGCAAAAATTAGTCAAGAGAACCACAAAATAAAAGGATGTAAAATATGATATCAAATATATTACACAGAGAGTAAGAGTGAGTGAAATTAAGTGATCATCAGCTTAATACAGACTTCTGTATGCAGAAGATGTTATATATAAACTGAATGGTAGCCACAAATTAAAAAAACAACAACTAACAGATATGCAAAAAGTAAAGTGTATGGAATCCAAGAATTCCACTAAAGAAAGCCAATTAATCATGACAGAAGAGAACAAGACAGGAAAGGAACAGAGGGGAACCACAAAAACAAACATAAAGCAAGTGATAAACACAATAAATACACACATATCAATAACTATGTTGAATATAAATGGACTAAATTCTCCATCAAAGGCACAGGGTGACAGAGGCACTTGTTGGGATGATTACTGGGTGTTATATGGAAACCAACTTGACAATAAACGATTTAAGAAAAAAAAGAAAAGAAAACAGTACCCATCTTTATGCTAACTACAAGACTCTAATTTCAGACCTAAAGACATGCACACTGAAACTGAAAGGATGGGAAAACCTTAACCATGCAAATGGCATTGAAAAGAAAACTGGGGAAAAAAAAAAAGAAAAAAAAGCTGGAGAATCAATACTTATATTGGACAAAATTGACTTTAAAACAAAAACTGCAAGAAGCTATGTAACCATAAATGGTACAGTCACATAAGATGATATAATAATGGTAAGTATTTATGCACCCAACATATAGCATACAAATACATAAAAGAGTTAATAACAAACATAAAGGAAAAAAGATAAACATAAAGGAACTAATAAATAATAATACCAAAATACTAGGAGACATTATCACCCCATGTACATCAATGGACAGATCATCAAAACAGAAAATCAACAAGAAAACAGTGGCTTTGAATGACACATTGTACCAGATGGATCTAACATGTATATTCAGAATATTCCATCCTAAAATAGCACAATACATATTCTATTCAAGTGCACAAGGAACACTCTCTAGAATAGATCACATATTAGGTTACAAAACAAGTCTCAACAAATTCAAAAAGACTGAAGTCATACCATGCATCTTTTCTGACTACAATACATACAATTAGAAAAAATCTGGAAAGCACACAAATACATGGAAGTGAAATAACATACTACTAAACAATGAATGGGTCAACCAGGAAATTTAAAAAAAGAAATAAAAGTACATTAGATAAATGAAAGTGAAAGCACGGTGGTCCATAACAGCAAAAGTTGTTCTAAGAGGGCAAGAAAAAGTCAAACAAAACAAAACAATACAAAATACTAACCATTCATTTAAAAGTACTAGAAAAGAAACAACAAGCCAAACCCAAAACCTATACAAAGAATGAAATGATCAAGATTAGAGCAGAAATTTCGGAGAAGAGGAAGATGGTGGCAGAATAGGAGGGCCCTAGGCTCACCTAGTCCCAGGAACACAACTATATAACTATCAAATCATCCTAAATACCCCAGAATTAGACCTGAAGACTGACAAAAGAAATTCCACTAGTAAAGGGAGAGAAGAGGCCATATCAAAGAAGGTAGGAAATGGGGAGATGTGGTTTAGGGAAGAAACAGATTATGAGTGCTGTGGAGGGAGGAAGCTGTAGTTGCAGAGAAGGGCAAGAAGGAGAGAGGCGCACACAGGGAAATACACAAGGAGAATATTTCCCCAAAGCCATTGGCCTGGAAAATGAGAGGGGCTGAATTTCTTGATTTCTTACAACCATCAGGACTTAAACCCTGAAGCTTTAAGATCAGGGGCTTGGCTGTGATAGAGCCCCGAGGGCACTGCATTGCTCTTAGAAAGAAGTCAGGCAAACAACCTGGGGACAGACAGTGGAAACAGGGATATGAAGATGCCTGGGGCACACAGTGGGGAGATTATTCAGTCTGCTTGGAATGCATTCCTGAGAGGCAGCATTCACAGAGACATTTCTCCGGGAACAAAGGATCTGGCCAGAGCCATTTCATTCCACTGATCCTCAGCATAAATGGAGAGCCACTTGCTGAAAGCAGAGCAATTCCCACACTGGCTGCCTAACTTGCATTCAATAGGCCCCACTCCCCAGTGCTTTGGCAGAACTGCCCTTCTCAGTCAAGCTTGCCTCAATACAAATAGGTGGGCCCCTTCAGCTGGAAGACCAGGACAAACCCCAGCCCACACCATGTCTCTGGACCAGAGATTTCTGCAGGGCCTCAGCTCTGTGGAGTTGCTGTCAGTTCTCATTTCAAAAACAGACCATAGCACAACTAGTTGAAACTCATCACATTCAAGCCAGGGACCAAACACTGCTCACAGGAGACAAGGAAAGGCTCTGCAGACAACTGGCCTGAAGGTCAAAACACAAAAGCACAGCACACACAACACACACCAGACACTCCCTGAAGCACCAGTTCCTGGGCACTACATGACCTCTTCTTCATAAGGCCATTATATTTCAGGACCACAGAACATTAATGGCTTTACTAGCACACAGAGGAAGCAGATACATAGATAAAATGCAAAGATGGATATTTATCCCAAATGAAAGAAAGCTATGGTCAGAGATATAAGAGAAATATACAAGTAACATGCCTAATGGAGAATTTAAAACAAAAATCCTAAAAATACTCAATGGGTTTGAGAAAAGGAGACATCAATGAGATGACTTCTAAATTGTTTCCTTCTCTGTGCAGAAGTTTTTTATTTTGATGGAGTTCTAATAGTTTATTCCTGCTTTGTTTTCCTTGCCTCATGAGACATATTTAGAAAGAGAGTTCTACATCTGATGTCAAGTAAGTCCTGCCTGTATTTTTCTCTAGGATTCTTAATGTTTCCTGTTTCACATTTAGGCATTTAATCCATTTTGAATATATTTTTGTGTACGGTATGATAAAGTGCTCCATTTTCATTCTTTTGCATGTTGCTGTCCACTTTTCCCGCAACTATTCGCTGGAAAGATGATCATTTCACCAATGGATAGTCTTTCCTGCTTTGTTGAAGATTAATTGACTTCACAGTTGTGGGTTTGTTTCTGGGTTTTCTATTCTGTTCTATTGATCTATATATCTATTTTTGTACCAGTACCATACTGTTTTGATTACTATAGCCTTGTAATATAACTGAAAATCCAGAATTGTTATGTCTCCAGTTTTGCTTCATTTTTCAAGGTTGCTTTCGTTATTTGGGGTCTTTTGTGCTTCCATACCAATTTTCATTGTTTATTCTAGTCCTGTGGAAGATACTGTTGTCATTTCAATAAGAATTAAATGTGTATTGCTTTGGGTGGTACAGACATTTTAACAATATCTGTTCTTCCAATCCATAAGCATTTCCATTTCTTTGTGTCCTCTTTAATTTCTTTCATCAATGTTTTATAATTTTCAGAGTATATGTCATTCATCTCTTTGGTTAGGTTTATTCCTAGGTATCATATTATTTTTCATGCAATTGTAAATGGGAATGATTCCTTAAGTTCTTTTTTTCCTGCCTCATTATTGGTGTATAGAAATGCAATGGAATTCTGCAGAATGGTTTTGTATCCTGTGATTTTACTTAATTTGTTTATCAGTTCTAGCAGTCTTTTTGGTGTAGTCATTCAGGTTTATACATGTAGTATTATGTCATCTACTAATAGTGAAAGTTCAACTTTTTCCTTATTGATTTGGATGTCTTATTTCTTTTTGTTGTCTGATTGTTGTGTCTAGGACTTCCAGTCCTATGTTAAACAACAGTGGTGAGAGTCAACATCCCTGTTTTATTCTTGATCACAGAGCAAATGTTGTCAGTTTTTCCCAGCTGTGGATGATATTAGTTGTGGGTTATAAAACTCAATATCCAAAAACTGAATAATCCAATTTAAAAATGGGCAGAAGACATGAATAGACATTTCTCCAATGAAGAAATACAGATGGTCAACAGACACGTGAAAATATGCTAAACATCATTCATCATCAAGGAAACCCATATCAAAACTACAATGATATCACATCTGTCACAAATGTCACATCTGTCAGAACGACAAAAGTCAACAATGCCAGAAACAACAGGTGTTGGAGAGGATGTAAAGAAGGGGAACCCCCTTGCTCTGTTGGTGGGAATGTAAACTAATGCAGCTACTCTTGAAAATAGTATGGAGTTTCCTCAAAAAGTCAAAAATGGAAATGCCCTGCAATCCAACAATTGCACTACTAGGCATTTACCCAAAGAATACAAAAACACTAATCCAAAAGGGATATTTACACCCTGATGTTTGTATCAATATTATCTACAATAGCCAAATTATTGAAACAGCCCTAGTGTCTATCAACTGATGAATGGATAACAAAGATATGGTATGTATATACAATTGAGTATTAGCTGTAAAAAGAATGAAATCTTTCCATCTACAATGACATGGATAGAACTAGCAGTATTATGCTAAGTGAAATAAGTGAGTCAGAGAAAGACAAATACCATATGATTTCACTCATATGTGTAATTTAGTAAACAATACAAAAGAGCAATGGGAAAAAAGACAGGTAAACCAAGAAACAGACTCATAACTATGAAAAACAAACTGATGGTTACTAGAAGGAGGTGGGGGGGGTTGGTTAAATCGTGATGGGGATCAAAGAGACCACCTGTTGTGATTAGCACTAAGTATGTTATGGATATGTTGAATCACTATATTGTATACCTGAAACTAATAATACTGTATATGACCTGAAATTTAAATAAAAACTTTTAAAAAAGTAGAAAAAGAGAAAGTAAGTTGGAGGTATAATAATTCCAGATTTCAAGTTGTACTCCAAAGCTCTATTAATGAAAACATTATGGTACTGGCACACAAATAGGCACACAGATCAATGGGATAGAATAAAAAGCCCAGAAATAAACTCACAATTATATGTTTAATTAATCTCTGACAAAGGAGAAAAAAATATGCAATGTGAAAAAGACAGACTCTTCAACAAATCATTTTGGGAAAACTTGATCATTACATGCAAAAGAATGAAACTGGACCACTGACCTATGCCGTACACAAAGATAAATTCAAAGTGGATTAAGGATCTAAATGTGATACCTGAAACTATAAAAATCCTGGAAGAGAGCACATGCAATAATTTCTCCAACAACCGGTGTTGCAACCTTTTTCTCAAACTGTCTCCTTAGGCAAGGGAAATGAAAGCACAAATAAACTATCAGGACTACATTAAAATAAAAAGCTTCTGCATAGCAAAGGAATCAATAAAAATAAAAGACAACCTACTGAATGGGAGAAGATATTTACAAATGATATCTCTGATAAAAGGTTAGTATCCAAAACATATATAGAAATTATATAAATCAACACCCAAAAAACAAATAATCAAATTTAAAAATGGGCAGAAGACATAAACAGATATTTCTGCAAACAGGAAATACAGATTGCCAACAGATACATGAAAGGATACTCAACATCATTCATCATCAGAGAAATGATAATCAAAACTCAATGAGATATCATCTCATGACTGTCAGAATGGCTAAAATCAACAACACAAGTAATATAAAGTGCTGGCAAGCAGGTAGAGAAATAGGAACACTCCTGAACTGTTGGTGGGAGTGCAATCTGGTGCAATCAGTTTGGAAAACTATATGGAGAGTCCTCAAAAGTTAAAACTGGAACTATCCTATGATTCAGTAACTTCACCACTGGATATTTATGCCTAAAATTTATAAAATGCTAATTTAAAGGGATACATACAGCTCTGTTTATAACAGCATTACTTACAATAGCCAAATTATGGAAGCTTCTATAAATGTCTATATAGACACTTATAGATGTAATGCATAAAGATGTGGTGTGTATCTCTTATCTATCTATCTATCCATCCATCTATAATCTATCTACCATGGATTGTGTGTGTGTGTGTGTGTGTGTGTGTGTGTACATATAGTGTATATATGGCTATAAAAATTAATGAAATCTTGCAATTTGCAACAACATGGATAGGAATTGAAAGTAAAATGCTAAGCCAAAAAATCCAGTTAGGGAAAGACAAACACAATTCTATTTCACTCTTATGTGGAATTTAGGAAACAAACAACTGAGAACAGGGAAAAGAAAAGGAGAGAGAGAAATCCAAGAAACAGACACTTAAATAAAGAGAACAAACAGATAGTTTTCATAGGGGATGGGAGGGGGAAGAATGGGTGAAATAGGTGATGGGGATTAAAGTATACAGTTAGCATAATGAGAAAAAGGAAAAAAATCCATGAATTTATGCACCCAAATACATCACCACTGTTCTTTTAAATATTCTTTTTTTTTCAATGATTATTTCATTTTTGAGAGAGAGCAAGAGGGGAACGGGCAAAGAATGGGGACAGAGGATTCAAAGCGGGCTCTGTACTTACAAAAGGGAGCTTGATTTGGGTCGTGAGCTCATGAAGCATGATATCATCACTCCAGTCCAAGTTGGATGTTCAGCTGACTGATCTACCCTGGCACCTGATATTACCACTGTTTTTAGTGCTCCAAAATGGACATATTCCAAATGTTCATGATTAGTAGGATGGGTAAAAATTTTTAGTACAACCATGTAAAGGAAAAGTATCTACTATTGTTAGTGCTTAACAATGAACTAAATGTAACTGAATGTAACATGGATGGCCCTTTTAAACAGTTTTAAAACCAGCAAAGTGAAAGTACATTTTTAAAAAAAGAGAAAAGGATCACCAGATCAGGATACCTGATTGGCTGTAGTAGGTTAGGGTAAAAGAAAAGAATACATTTCTAAATGTATCACTAGAGTGGCTGGGAGGATAGTAGAAATATGAATGTGAGGTTCTGGTTTGCATCATGAATATAGGTGGAGTGAGAGGATGCATTTGGTTATGAATACATATGTTCATTCAATGAGTATCTGTAGAGTGCATCTACATTTGCTATGAAGAAGGAATGAAACAGTAACACCTCCCCATATCAGGCTGATTATTATATTCCTAATGTTTAATTCATAGACACAGGGCTTTATGGATAGAATGGTATTTCAATATACATTTTTTGTAATCCTATGTATTTATTTAACTTTTTCTTTTGAAATAATTATAAACTCAAGGGAAATTGCAAACATCAGTAAATAGATCCTGTGTAAATATATTTCAGTTTCCCCACAAGGTATTTTATTATACAATTGTAATAAAATATCAAAACTAGGAATTTAACATTGGTACAGTGTGTGTATACTTTCATGGCATGTAGGTTTCTGTAATGTACATCTCATTCAAAGTATAGAACTATTCCATTATTACAAAATTTCCCCCATACAGTCACACACACCACACTATCCCCATTATCTTTAATTCATGCTAACCACTAAATAGCTTTCTATCTATTTTGAAATCCAAGTGGCAAGATAACTTCCCTTAGATATAACTTGAATCAAACTTCTGCACAACATATCATAGTGAAACTGGCAAAATACAAGGGTAAAGAGAGAATTCTGAAAGTAGCAAGGGATAAACAGGACTTAACATACAAAGGTAGACACATAAGGGTAGTAGCAGAACTATCTACTGAAACTTGGCAGGCTAGAAAGGAATGGCAGGAAATCTTCAATGTGATGAACAGGAAAAATATGCAGTCAAGAATCCTTTATCCAGCAAGCCTGTCATTCAAAATAGAAGGAGAAATAAAGGTTTTCCCAAATAAACAAAAACTGAAGGAATTCTTCACCACTAAACTAGTCCTACAAGAGATCCAAAGTGGGACTCTGAGGGAAAATTTGCAAGGAACACAAGGTACCAGAGACACCACTACAAGCATAAATCCTACAGAGAACACAATGACTCTAAACTTATATTTTTCAATAGTAATACCGAATGTAAATGGACTAAGTGCTCCAGTAAAAAGACAAAGGGTATCAGAATGTATAAAAAAAAATCCATCTATTTTCTGTCTACAAGAGACTCATTTTAGACCTGAGGACACCTTCAGATTGAAAGGGAGGGAATGGAGAACTATCTATCATGCTACTAGAAGTCAAAAGAAATCTGAGGAAGCCATACTTATATAGGACAAAGAGGACTTTATTTTTTTTAATGTTTTATTTATTTCTGAGAGAGACACACACAGAACGTGAGCAGGGGAGGGTGAGAGAGAGAGGGAGATACAGAATCTTAAGCAGGCTCCAGACTCTGAGCTAGCTGTCAGCACAGAGCCCGATGCGGGGCTCGAACCTATGAACCATGAAATCATGACCTAAGCCTAAGTCGGAGGCCCAACCAACAGCCACTCAGGCACGCCCAAACTGGACTTTAAAGTTAAGGCAGTAACAAGAGATGACAAAGGGCATTATATAATTTTTACAGGGTCTATCCATCAGGAAAATCTAACAATTATAAACATTTACACACATAATTCGGCAGCACCCAAATACATAAAACAATTAATCACAAATATAAGCAATCTTCTTGATAAGAATATGTTAATTGCAGGGGACTTTAATACTACACTTACAGCAAAGGATAGATCAACTAGACAGAAAATCACAAAAGAAACAATGGACCTGAATGACACACTGGACCAAATGGACTTGACAGACATATTGAGGACTCTATATTTCAACGCTGTGGAATTCACTTTCTTCTCCAAGATAGATCACATACTGGGTCACAAAGCAGCCCTCAATAAATACAAAAAATTGAGAACATAGCATGAACACTTTAAGATCACAGTGCTATGAAATTTGAAAGCAACCACAGGGAAAAGTCTGGAATATCTTAAATAACATGGAGGGTAAATAACACTGTGCTAAAGAATGAATGCATCAATCAGGCAATTAGACAAGAAATTTAAAAATATATATGGAAACAAACTAAAATGAAAATACAAGATTCCAAACTCTTTGGGATACTGCAAAGGAAGTCCTAAGAGGAAAATACATTTCAATCCAGGCCTATCTCAAGGAACTAGAAAATGCATAAATACAAAATCTAACAGTGCACCTAAAGGAATTAGAAGCAGAGCAGCAAGATCAGTCCAAAGCCAGCAGCAGAAGAGAAATAATAAATATCAGGGCAGAAATAAACAATATAGAATCCAAAAAAAACCAGTTGAACAGATCAATGAAACCAAGAGTTGTTTTTTTGAAAAAATACACAAAATTGATAAACTTCTACACAGGCTTCTCAGAAAGAAAAGACAGAGCATCCAAATAGAAAAAAGCACAAAAGAAAATGGATGTATTACAACCAATCCCTGAAAAATACAAGCAATCAACAGGGAATACTATGAAAAATTATATGCCAACAAAGTGGACAACTCAGAAGAAATGGACAAATTCCTAAACATACACACATACACACACACACACACACACACACACACACACACACACACAAATCAAATGGGAAGAAATAGAAAATTTGAACAGACTCATAACTAGTGAAGAAATTGAATTAGTTATCAAAAATCTCCCTACAAATCTCCTTAGACAAGATGGCTTCCCTGGGAAATTTACCAGACATTTAAATCATGGTTAATACCCATTCTTCCAAAGCTATTCCAAAAAAATATAAATGGAAGGAAAACCTCTGGACTCATTATACAAAGCCAGCATCACTTTGATTCCCAAACCAGACAGAGGCCCAGCAAAAAACCAAAACTACAGGCCAATATCGTTGATGAATATGGATGAAAAATCCTCAACAAGATACTAGCAAATGGAATTCAGCAGCATATAAAAAGAATTATTCAGGGGCGCCTGGGTCAGTGAGTGTCCGACTTCAGCTCAGGTCATGATCTCATTGTTGGTAGGTTCGAGCACAATGTCAGGCTCTGTGCTGACAGCTAGCTCAGAGCCTGGAGCCTGTCTTCAGATTCTGTGTCTCCTCTCTCTGACCCTCCCCTGCTCATGCTGTCTCTATCTCTCTCAAAAATAAATAAAACATTAACAAATTTAAAAAAAAGAATTATTCACCATGATCAAGTGGGATTCATTCTTGGGTTTCAGGGCTGGTTCAATATTTGCAAATCAATCAATGTGATTCATCACATTAACAAAAGAAAAGATAAGAACCATATGATCCTGTCCATAGATGCAAAAAAAGTATTTGACAAAATACAGCATCTTTCTTAATAAAAACCCTCAAGAAAGTCAGAATAGGAGGAACGTACTTAACCATCATAAGCAATGATGTTTTTATTTATGAAAGCCCACAGGTAATATCATCCTCAATCAGGAAAAACTGAGAGTTTTCCCCTTGAGATCAGGAAAACAACAGGGATGTCTACTCTCACCACTGTTGTTTAACATAGTGCTGGAAGTCCTAGCATCAGCCATCAGACAACAAAAGGAAATCAAAGGCATCAGAATTGGCAAAGAAGAAGTCAAACTTTCACTTGTCACAGACGACATGATACTGTACAAAGAAAATCATAATGACTCTACCAAATTTTCTAGAACTGATCCATGAATTCAGCAAAGTCACAGAGTACAAAATCAATGTACAGTAATCAAATGCATTTTTATACACCAACAATGAAGCAACAAAAAGAAATCAAGAAACTGATCCCATTCACAATTGCACAAAAACCATAAAATACCTAGGAATAAGCCTAACCAAAGATGTAAAAGATTTGTATACTGAAAACTATCGAAAACTTACGAAGGAAATTTAAGAAGACATAAAGAAATGGAAAAACATTCCATGCTCATGGATTCGAAGAATGAATATTGTTAAAATGTCAACACTACCCAAAGCAATCTACACATTCAATGCAATCCCAATCAAAATTGCACCACCATACTTTTCAAAGCTAGAACAAACAATCCTAAAATGTGTATGGAACCACAAAAGACGCTGAATAGCCAAAGTAATATTGAAGAAAACAAAAACAGGAGACATCACAATCCCAGACTTTAACCAGTAGTACAAAGCTGTAGTTATCAAGACAGTATGGTATTGGCACAAAAACAGACACATAGAACAATGGAATAGAATAGAGGACCCAGAATTGGACCCACAAATGTATGTTCAACTAATCTTTGACAGAGCGGTAAAGAGTATCTAATGGAAAAAAGACAGCCTCTTTAACAGATGGTGCTGGGAGAACTGGACAGCAACATGCAGAAGAATGAAACTAGATCATTTTCTCACAACATACACAAAAATAAACTCAAAATGGATAAAGGACCTGAATGTGAGACAGGAAACCATCAAAACCCTAGAGGAAAAAGCAGGAAACAACCTCCTTAACCTCCACTGCAGCAATTTCTTACTTGACACATCCCCAAAGGCAAGGGAGTCAAGAGCAAAAATGAACTACTGGGACCTCATCAAGATAAAAAGTTTCTGCACGGCACAGGAAACAATCCATAAAACTAATAGGCAACCGACAGAATGGGAAAAAAATAGTTGCAAATGACATATCAGATAAAGGGCTAGTATCCAATATCTATAAGGAACTCACCAAACTCCACACCCCAAAAAACAAATAATACAGTGAAGAAATGGGCAGAAGGCATAAACAGACACTTCTTCAAAGAGGACATCCAGATGGCCAGCAGACACATGAAACGATCCTCAATGTCACTCATTATCAGGGAAAAACAAATCAAAACTACACTGAGATACCGCCTCATGCCAGGCAGAGTGGCTAAAATGAACAAACCAGGAGACTATAGATGCTGGCGAGGATGTGGAGAAACGGGAACCTTCCTACACTTTTGGTGGGAATGTAAACTGGTGCAGCCCCTCTGGAAAACAGCGGAGAGATTCCTCAAAAAATTAACAATAGAAGTCCTCTATGACCCAGCAATAGCACTGCTAGGAATTTACCCAAGGGATACAGGAGTGCTGATGCATAGGGCCACATGTACCCCAATGTTCATAGCAGCACTCTCAACGATAGCCTAAACATTGAAATAGCCTAAATGTCTATCAACGGACGAATGGATCAAGAAGTTGTGGTTTATCTATACAATGGAATACTATATGGCAATGAGAAAGAATGAAATCTGGCCATTTGTAGCGATGTGGATGGAACTTGAGTGTATTATGCTGAGCGAAAGAAGTCAGGTGGATAAAGATAGATACTATATGTTTTCATTCATATGTGGAATAGGAGAAACTCATCAGAGGACTATAGGGGAAGGGAAGGGAAAAAATATTTAAGGAGAAGCAGGGAGGCAAACCATAAGAGATTCTTAAATACTCAGAACAAACTGATGAAAGATAGGGCATAGAGGAGAGAGGAAAATGGGTGATGGTCATGGAGGAGGGGACTTGTTGGGATGATCACTGGGTGTTATATGGAAACCAATATTAACTATATTGACAATAAACTATATTTAAAAAAAAAAGAATGTGCATTCTTCTCCTTTAGAATGGATTCCTTTGACTGTATCTGTTAAGTCCATTGATCACTGTGTCCTTCAAAGTCATTGTTTCCTTGTTGATCTTCTGCTTAGATGATCCCTCAATTGCTGTAGTGGGATTTTAAAGTCCTCTACTATTATTTTATTATTTTCAATGGGTTTCTTCATGTTTGCTATTAATTGATTACCATTTTTGGTTCCAATAAATTGGGATCATAAATATTTACAATTGTTAGGTCTTTGGATAGACACCTTTACTATGATATAGTGGCCTTTTTCATCTATTTAGTACAGTGTTTGGTTTAAAATCTAGATTTTATGCTATATGTATGGCTACACTGTTTTCTTCTGACAACCATTAGCATGACATATTATTCTTTATCCCCACACTTGCAATCCGCTGGTGTATTTAGATCTAAAATGAATTTTTTATAGGCACCTATAGATGGGTGTTGTTTTTTCTATCCATTCTGATATCCTATGTCTTTTGATTGGGGCATTTAGTCCATTTACATTCATAGTGATTATTGACACATAATAATTCACCGTCAATACTGAAATTATATTACCTGTTATGTTGCTCTTTCTGGAGATTTTCTGTATTCTTTTATAGTGTTTGTTGCCTTTCATCTTTCTTCCTATCCTCGAAGAGTTCCCTTAATATTTCTTGCAGGGCCAGTTTAGCGTTCACAAACTCCTTTAGTTTTTGATTATCTGGGAAATTCTTTATCTCTCCTTCTATTCTGAATGAGAGCCTTGCTGGATAAAATATTCTTTCCTGAATTTTTTCCCATTAAGCACATTGCATATATATATCATGCCACTTCCGTCTGTCCTGCCATGTTCTGTGGATAGATCTGCTGCTAGTTTTACTTGTCTTCCTTTGTAAGTCAGGGATTTATTTTTCCTTGTTGTTTTAATGATCTTTTCCTTATTTGTGCATTTTGAAAATTTTTCTATAAATTTTGGCCTTCTTTTGTTGATTTTAATGAGAGTTCTCTGTGCCTCCTAGATCTTGATGTCTGTTTCCTTTCCCAGATTAGGGAAGTTTTCAGCTATAATTTGAGCAAATATGTATTCTGACCCCTTTTCCCTCTCTTTCTCTTCTGGGGCTCTTATGATACAGATATTATTATGTTAAGCCTAGAATTTTAAATATCAGTAGGCTCGGCTCTGGGAAAGCACAGAGTGTATTAAGAAGTGAAGTCCCTCCACGTTGTTTGAAATGGCAAGATTGCATCCTATTTTTTCACCAAGTAGTATTTCATTGTACACATATACCACAGTCCATTATGGTAACTGAAATAAGTCAGTCAGGGAAAGAGAGATATCAATGATTTCACTCATATGTGGAATTTGGGAAACTTAACATATGATCATAGGGGAAGGGAAGGAAAAATAAGATAAAAACAGAGAGGGGGAAAACCATAAGAGACTCTTAAATATAAGGAACAAATTGAAGGTTGATGGGGGTGGGGGTTAGTGGGGTGGGAATAATGGGTGATGGGCATTAAGGAGGGCACTTGTGATGAGCGCTGAATGTTGTATGTAAGTGATGAATTACTGGATTCGACTCCTGAAGCCAAGACTACACTGTATGTTAACTAACTTGAGAATAAATTAAAAAATAAAAAAGGGGTAGTCTCCCTGCCCTTAAAGAGACAGCAATACAAACAGCCCACAGAGATTCAGCATGGAAGCAACTGTTTGAAAAATTGCTGAGGGAAGATGGGAGGGAGAGTAATTTACTCATATTAGAGCATGGCATCTTTAGAGGCTAGGATCATGGTGAGGCTCCTTCATAAACAAAAATGCTGGCAGGCCCATTTCTCTCCCCTACACATTAGCATAAACAGAAGACCACCTGTGGGGGCCAGCAAGTCACTGACTCTCACTAACTTCCTTACACCAAGCCCTACCATCCAGTGCTTGAGTGTATCTGCCCTTCCCAGTCACAATTACCTCAATCTCCACATCGTGCAACCCTTTCTCCAGAAGACTAACACATACCCCACCACTACTCTGTGTCTTAACTGTATTTTGCAGGATTTCAGCTCTGGTAGTGGCAATGATGGCAGGTCTCATTTTGAAAGCAGATCAGTGCACATCTTGTTAAAATATACCCCATCTGGCCAGGTATAAAACACTGCCTATAACAGTCAAAAGGAGCCTCTGCAGACAACTGGACTGAAGGAAAAAGAGTTTGGGATACAATAGCAGAGAAAAGACAACACACATGGGAGTCAGATCCAGAAGGACCATGTCCTGAGAAATAGAAGACACTGTACTGAAGACCACTAAAGGACCTCTTCTTCTTAAGGCCATTATCTACAAGAGCAAGAGACATAGCTGACTTCGGTAGCACAAAGAAACAGATGCATAAAGTTAGAGAAAATGAGAGGACAGAAATGTGTCCGAAATTAAAGAACAGGACCAAACCACAGAAAGAGACCTAAGCAAAATGGATAAAAATAATATACATGATAGAGAATTTAAAGTAATAATCATAAAGATACTCATATGACTTGAGAAAAGAGTGGAGTGCATCAGTGAGACCTATAAGAAAGAGATAAAAACAAACCAGAGATGAACACAATAAATAAAATTAAAAACACTTGATGAAATAAATAGGCTAGAGAATGCAGAGGAACAATTTAATGACCTGTAAGACACAGTAATGGAAGTTAATGAACCTGAGCAAAGAGGGGAAAAATTATGCAAATTGAGAATAGACTTAGGGAACACAGTGACTCTATTATATGTAATAATGTACACATTATAGTGATTCCAGAAGAAAAATAAGGGAGAGAACAGAGGGAAGAGATGTTATTTGAAGAAATAATAACTGAATATCTCCTTAATTTGGGGAAGGAAATAGATATCCAGATCCAGAAGGCACAGAGGTCACCCAACAGAATCAACCCAAGGATGTCCACACCCTGATACATTGTAATTATAATTGCAAAATGGACTGACAAAGAAAAAAAATTTAAAGCAGGAAAAGAAAAGAGAGCTACATACAAAGTAAACCTGATTGGGGTAACACTGGATATTTTAGCAGTATCTTTACAAGTCAGAAGGGAGTGGCATGATATAGTCAAAGTGCTGAGAGGGAAAAAAATCTGCAGGAAGGATTACTCTATCCAGCAAAGTTATCATTCAGAATAGAAGGAGAAATAAATAGTTTCCTATATAAACGTAAACTAAAGGATTTCATGACAACTAAACCAGCGCTCAAATAAATATTAAAGGGGATTCGGAGAAAAGATCACAAGTGTGAGTATGAAAAGTAGGAAACACAAAAAACAGTAAAAATAAGTATTTCTGTGAAAATCAGAAGATTCACAAAAGATGTAAAATATGACACTATATATCTAAAACGTGGGAGGAAGGGGGGAAGGATGAGTTCAAATTTTATTTACCATCTTCTTAATATAGATTGCTGTGAGCAGAAAATTTTAAATAAAAATCTCATGGTAACCACATGTCAAAAACCAGTAATATATATGCAAATAATAAAGAGAAAGAAATCTAAGGTTATTACTAACGAGAGCCAACAAAACATGAAAGAGAAAATGAGTAGAAAAAATTGAGTAAAACCAGAAAAAAACAAGAAAACAAGAAAAAATGGCCATATACATAATTTATCAATAATTTTTCTGAATATAAATGGACTAAATGCTCAAATCAAGAAAATAGTGTGAAACATGGATAAAAATAGAAGATGCATCTATATTCTGCCTATATGAGACTCACTTCAGACCCACAAACACTTGCAGATTGGAAGTGAGGGGAAGGAGTAGCAATAATTATATAAGACAAAATAGTCTTTAAAACAAATACCGTAGCAAGAAATAAAGAAGGGCACTATATAGTAAATAATAAAACACAATCCAATAATAAGATCTAACAATTGTAAATATTTATGCATCCATCATGGAAGCACCAAATACTCAAAATAGTTAATACCAAACATAAAGGAACTAATCAATAGTAATACAACAATAGTATGTGAACTTAAAAACTCTGGTATATCAATCATTGAAACAGAAAATCAACAAGGAAACAGTGACTTGAATCATACACGGAATCTGATGGACTTAACAGATGTATTCAGATCATTCCATCCTAAACCAGAAGAATCCACATTATTTTCAGGTGCACATGGAATATTCTCCAGAATAGGCTACATTTCAGGCAATAAAACACGAATCAACAAATGCAAAAAGATTTCAGTCATACCATTATATTTTCTGACCACAATGCTATGAAACCAAAAATCAAATACACACAAACACACACACACACACACACACACACACACACACACACACCACACACACATCTAGAAATACCACAAGTATATGGAGGTTAAATAACATGGTATTAAACAACGAATGGGTCAATCAAGAAATAAAAGTAGAAATTAAAAAATACATGGAAGCAAATGGGAATGCAAACCCAGTGTTCCAAAATCTTTGTGATGCAGCAAAAGCAGTTCTAACAAGGAAGTTTATAGCAATACATGTATACCTCAAGAAGCAAGAAATATCTCAAATAAACTACCTAACCTTACACATGAAGAAGCTAGAAAAAGAAAAGGCAAAACCCAAAGCTAGTAGAAGGAAAGAAATAATAAAATTTAGAGCAGATATAAATGATATAGAAACAAAACAAAACAATAGCACAGATCAATGAAACCAGGAGTTGGTTCTTTGAGAAGGCCAACAAAATTGATAAACCTTTATCCAGTCTCATCAAAAAGGAAAAAGAGAGATAACTCAAATAAATAAAAACACATTTGAAAGGGGGGAGGAAGAGGAGAAATAACAACCAATACCACAGAAATACAAACAATTGTGAGAGATTATGAAAAATTATACGTCAACACATTGGACCACCTGTAAGAAATGGGTTAATTCCTAGAAACATATAACCTACCAAAATTGAAGAAAGAAGAAATAGAAAATTTGAACAGATCAATTACCAACAATGAAGTTGAATCATTAATACAAAAACTCGTAACAAACACAAGTCCAGGACTAGATGGCTCACAGATGAATTCCATCAAACACTTAGAGAAGAGTTAAAACCTGTTTCCCTCAAACTATTCCAACAAATAGAAGGAAAACTACCAAATTCATTCTATGAGGCTAGTATTACACTGATATCAAAGCCAGATAAGGCATCACGCAACAAAAAGAACTATAGGCCAATATCTCTAATGCACATAGATGAAAAATTCCTCAACAAGATACTAGCAAACCACATCAAACAATCCATAAAAAAAATTCACCTGCTATTGATTTTTACCTACCATATATGGCAGATAGGAGTTTTAAATATACTATATTCAGCCCTTTATGTTTTAAAGATTAAAATTAATTAAAAGCTATATATCTAATAAATATCAACAATAGTAGCCACCAGAGTTGTTCCAAATTTACAGTGAAAACTTTGTAGCTAAATATTTTTAATCAACCCTTTTTTTGGCCTCATTTAGATAAAATAGTGTGCTCAAGTTTTCAGTATTAGATTGAGAAATATTGACAAATATAGATATTCATGAAATTGTCACCCATATCAGTAAATTGAGTATAGA
Organism: Proteles cristata cristata; assembly: GCA_017311185.1. Taxonomy (NCBI): domain Eukaryota; kingdom Metazoa; phylum Chordata; class Mammalia; order Carnivora; family Hyaenidae; genus Proteles; species Proteles cristata. The sequence continues at coordinate 76,887 of JAESUZ010003346.1, read as the reverse complement.
CATTACCTCAGAAAGTTCCCTCATGAGGATTTTCACGTAGTTCTCTAGCCCAAGAAACCACTGTTTTCTATTACTATAGCTTCAAATTTCATATATGTATGTATCCTTTTCTTTCAATCATATACAATATTTGAGGTTAACCTACTTTTTAAAAAAATTTTTTTGGTATCATTAAGTAACATTTTCATTTGTAAATATATCCCTATTAGTATTCACATGTTGATAAGTACATGGATTGTTTCCAATTTTCTGTATTATTGATAAGGCTGTTATTAACATTCTTAAAAGAAAATTCACCATGATCAAGTAGGATTTATTCTCAAGATGCAACGATTGTTCAATATTAGCAAATAAATCAATGTGGTATACCATATCAATAAGAGAAAGGATGAAAATCATATGATCACTTCAATAGATGCAGAAAATTTTTTTATAAATACAGCATTCATTTATGATTAAAAAATACCTCAACAAAGTAGGTTTAGAGAAACCATAACTCAACATACTAAAGGCCTTGTATGAAAAACTTACATAATTGTCAATGGAGAAAATTTGAGAGCTTTCCCACTATGGTTGGGAAAAGAAAAGAATATGCACCCCTACCACTTTTATTCAACAGGATAATGGAAGTTTTAGCCACAGCAAGTATACAACTGCAACAAAAAATGCATACAAATCAGTAAAGAAGAGGTAAAACTTTCATTATTTTCAGATGACATGATACTCTATATAGAAAACCCTAAAGGCTCAACTAAAAATCTGCTAGAATTATTAAATGAATTCAGTAAAGTTGCTGGATTTGAAATCAGTGTATAGAAATATGTTGGATTACTATAAACTAATAATGAAGAAGCAGAACAAGAAAAGAAAGCAATCCCATTTACAATTGCACCAAAAATAACAAAGTACCTAGAAATAAAACTAAAGAGGTAAAAGACCTATATTCTGAAAACTATAAATCATTAATGAAAGAAATTGAAGATGACAGGAAGAAATGGGAAGGCATTTCATGTTTATTGGTTGGAAGAATAATGTTAAAATATCTATACTACCCAAAGCAATCTATGCATTTAATGCAATCCCTATCAAAACACCAACAGCATTTTTCAACAAACCAGGAGAAATAATCTTAATATTTGTTTGGAATTATAAAAGACCCCAAATAGCCAAAACAACTTTAAAATAGAAAAGCGAAGCTGGAGGCATCACAATTCTGGACTTCAAGTTATATTACAAAGATATAGTCATCAAGACAGTATGGTACTGGCACAAAAACAGACACACACATTAATGGCTCATAATAGAAAACCCAGAAGTAAACCTACAAAGACCATCAATTAATCTTTGACAAAGAAGGAAAGAGTATCCAATGGGAAAATGATAGTCTCTTCAACAAATGGCGCTTGGAAAACTGGACAGCAACATGCAAAAGATGGAAACTGGACTACTTTCTTACACCACATACAAAAACAAATTCAAAATGTACTAAAGACCTAAATGTGGTATCTAAAAAAGATTAAAATCCTAGAAGAGAGCATAGGGAATAATTTCTTTCATATCGGCCCTAGTAACATCTTTCTAGATATGTCTCCTGAGGCAAGGGAAACTAAATGAAAAACAAAACAAAACAAAATGTGTGACTACATCAAAATACAAAGCTTCTGCACAGCAAAGGGAACAAGCAATAAAATAAAAGACAAACTACTCAAAAGAGGAAGATATTTGCAAATGACATATCTATAAAGAGTTAGTATCCAAAACATATAAATAACTTAATGCAATTCAACACCCAAAAACAAGATAATCGTATTTAACAATAGTGAGAAGACATGAATAAACAATTTCTCCAAAGAAGACACACAGATGGCCAGCAGACATATGAAAACATGCTCAGCATCACTTACCATCAGAGAAATGCAAATCAAAACTTCAATGAGATATTACCTCACACTTACTGAATGGCTAAAATAAAAAACACAACAGCATTGGCAAGGATGCAGGCAAAAAGAAGACTTTGTGCCCTGTTGCCAGGAATGTAAACTGGTGTAGCCACTATGGAAAACAGTATGGAAGTTCCTCAAAAAGTTAACAACAGGGGTACCTCGGTGGTTCGGTTGGTTAAGCGTCTGACTTCGGCTCAGGTCATTATCTCACGACTCGTGGGTTTGAGCCCAGCGTTGGGCTCTGTGCTGACAGCTAGCTCAGAGACTGGAGCCTGCTTCGGATTCTGTGTTTCCCTCTCTCTCTGACCCTCCCCTGCTCAGGCTGTCTCTATCTCTCCCTCTCAAAAATAAATAAAACATTTTTTTAAAAAGTTAACAACAAAACTACTGTACAATCAAGTAATTGCAATTATTGGGTATTTACTCCCCCAAAATACAAAAACGCTAATTCAAAGGGCTTTATGCACCCCCGTGTTTATTGCAAAATCATTTACCAAAGCCAAAATATGGAAGGAGCCCAAGTGTCCATCAATAGATGAATAGATAATGAAGATGGATAAGAAGATAAAGAAGATATACATAAGAACATTATTCAGCCATAAGAAAGAAGGAAACTTTGATATTTGCAACAGTATGGTTGGAACTAGAGAGTATAATGCTAACCAAAATAAGCCAGTCAGAGAAAATCAAATACCACATGATTTATTCATATATAAAACAAAACAAATGAGCAAAGGATAAAAAAGGGGAAAAAAATAACAAACCAAAAAACAGACTCTTAGCTATAGAGAACAAACCGATGGTTACCGGAAGAGAGATGGTTTGGGAGATGGGTGAAATAGGTGATGGGGATTTTACACATATCGTGATGAGCACTGACACAATACACCGGTGCAAACTACAGTAAGAAAAGATAGTACTGAGAGATTGTGAACAGATTCATCTACCCTGGGGCACAGAAAAAAAAGCCATAGTTTAAACTGGCAACTAGGGGTGCCTGGGTGGCTCAGTTGGTTAAGTATCTGACTTTGGCTCAGGTCATGATCTTGAAGTTCGTTGGTTTGAGCCCTATGTCGGGCTCTGCACTGACAGCTCAGAGCCTAAAGCCTGGTTCAGATTCTGTATCTCCTCCTCATTCTCTCTGCCCCTCCCCCACTCACACTCTGTCTCTCTCTCAAAAATAAATGAAACAGAATTTTTTAAATAAAAAAATTAAAGGGCAACTAGGATATAAAGGGACCAGCCTAGGTGCCAGATAACAGGGAATTGCTGGAATTATCTCCAGGTCAGAGGGGCTGACAACTGCCAGGCTTTATGTACTCCCTTCACTTTGGTAGTGCAGATGGGAGCAGGATGTGGGAGTCTTGGCTGGCCTACTATCTCAGTAATACCCCAACTCCTAGTCCACAAAAGCCCAAGCCATCCCACCAAGATAGCACCAAGACTTTGAACACTGTCAGTCTCCAGTCAGTGCTCACTGCAGTTCCAGCCATCTCACCAAGGTGACACAGGATCAAAGCACCCTGGAACACTCCAGGCCTATATCACTTTGGCTCCAGACAACTTGCTCAGGCATACCCAGTGCAGAGTGCTCTGGGGCCTCTCAGCTCATATTTGCTTCATCTTCTGCCACCCCACCAGGGTTCCCCTTGTGCAGAGTACCCAGGAATCTTTGATATGTCCATGTCTTGGCTCCAACCCCTATGCCAGGGTTCCCCTGCACTGAGCATCCTGGGACACCCTGACTTACACTCACTGCAACTTTAACTGTCCTGCCCTGGGTCCTCTTGTATGGAGAGTACAAGGACTGCTCCAGCCCTTGCCAATCTCGCTTTTTCAGGTGTCTTTCTGGGACCCTGGGACTCCATTAGCCTGTAACCACTTCAGCTCTAGATGGCCAACCAGCGAGCTCACAGCAAAGAGTTCATGGGAGCCCCTGGCCTATATACTTTCATTACCAGCTACCCTGCCAGGGTGCCACTTTGTGAATTGACATGGGACACAGCAGCCCACAGCAGCCTGGACTCCAGTTGCCTGCCAGTGTGCCTTCACTGTTAAGCACCCTAGGACATCCTTCTTGCATCACTTCAGGTTTAACTATCCTGCCATGGCACCCTATGCACTGATAGAACAAAAAACTAATTGGCCCATATCCACTTCAGCTTCAACTGTCCTGCCAGGTCACCTTCTGTATGAAGAACCTGAGGAACCCCTAGCTTGTACCCTCTTCAGCATCAGATGTTCTGCCAGGGAGACCTCTGCATGGAGAGCACCAAAACTGCCCTGATCCATGCACACTTCAGTTCTGGCCATGTCACCAGGGTAGTCCCAGAACAAGGTACCCAGAACCCAAAGCACTCAGCTATAGCCAGTCAGCCAAAAGAAAGAGCCACAATTGCAGCCAGCCAGCCCAAATCATCTGGCATACACAGTATACACAGGAGAAAAACATACAAAACCATTCTTACAAGCATAAAAGTATCTGTTTCTCCTAATACACAGAAACAAAGAAAGTCAAGCAAAACGATGAGACAAAGAAATATGCTCCAAACAAAAGAACAAGACCAAATTTCAGAAAAAAACTAAATAAAGGAGAGATAAGCAAATTATCTGATAGAGTTAAAAGTAATGATCAAGACTACATAAGAAAATTACTAGAATACATGAATTCAGGAAAGTCACAGGATATAAAATCAACATACAGAAATGATTACATTTCTAAATACCAATAACAAATCAACCAAGAAAGAATTCAAGGAATCAATCCCACTTACAATTGCACCAAGAACAATTAAATACCTAGGAATAAACCTAACCAAAGAGGGAAAAGGTCTGTACTCTGAAAACATAGAACACTTTGGTGGCCATACTTATATCAGACTAAATAAATTTTAAAATAAAGACTGTAAGAAAAGATGAAGAAAGGCATTATATCATAATTAAGGGGTCTATCCACCAAGAATATCTAAGAATTGAAAACATTTAAGCTCCCAATGTGGTGAAACCTAAATATATAAATCAGTTAATAACAAACATAAAGAAACTCTTTGGTAATAATATCAAAATAGGACAGTTCTTCAATACCACAATTAGAGCAATGAACAACTAATCTAAGCAGAATCAACAAGGAAACAATGGCTTTGAATGACACAGTGGACTGGATGGACTTAATAGGTATTCTTAGAACACTTCATTCTAAAGCAGCAGAATACACATTTTTCTTGAGTGCACATGGAACATTCTCCAGACTAGATGACATACAGGGACACAAATGTCCCACAAGTACAAAAAGATTGAGATTATAACTTGTATATTTTCAGATCACAATACTATGAAATGCAAAATCAATCACAAGAAAGATATTTGGAAAGACCATGAATACATAGAGATTAAAGAACATCTTACTAAACAATGAATGGGTTAACCATGAAATTAAAGAGGAAATTGAAAATTATATGGAAGTAAATGGAAATGAAAACACAACAGCCCCAAACCTCTGGGATGCAAAAAAGGAAGTCATAAGAGGGAAATATATACCAATCCAGGCCTTCCTAAAGAAGGCAGAAAGGTCTTAATTACACAACCTAACCTTAAACCTAAAAGGGCTCAAAAAAGAACAGCAAATAAAACCCCAACCTGGTAGAAGAAGGGAAATAATAAAGATTGAGCAGAAATCAATGATATCAAAATCAAAAAGACAGTAGACAAGATCAATGAAACTAGGAGCTGGTTCCTTGAAAGAATTAATAAAATTGATAACCTCCTTAGCCTTATGTATTAAAGAAAAAGGAAAGGACCCAAATAAATACTTCATGAGTGAAAGAGTAGATATCACAATCAACACCACAGAAAAAGAAAAAAAAAGAGGATATTAAGAACAATTATATGGTAACAAATTGGGCACTCTGGAAGAAATGGACACATTCCTAGAAACATATTAACTACTGAAATGAAATAGGAAGAAATAGAAAATTTGAGCCAATACATAACCAGTAAGGAAAGTGAATTAGTAATCAAAAATTTCCCAAGAAACAACAGTCCAGGGTTGGATGACTTTCCAAGGACATTCTATCAAACATTTAAAGAATTAACACCTATTCTTTAAAAGCTATTCCAAATAGGAGAAATGGAAGAAAAACTTCCAAACTCACTCAACAAAGCAGTAGCTTGATTGAAAAACCACCCAAAAAGCCCAAAAAGGAGAATTACAGATGAATTACCCTAATGAACAGGGATGCAAAAATTCTCAACAAGATACTAGCAAGCTAGATCCAATATTATATTAAAAGAATTATTCAACATGATCAAATGGGATTTATTCTGGAAATGCAGGGCTGGTTCAAGATCTACATATCAATCAAAGTGATACATCACATTAATAAAACAAAGGATAAGAACCACATGATCCTCTCCATAAATACAGAGAAAACAATTGAAAAAATATAGCATCCTTTCTTGATAAAAAACATCAAGAGAGTAGGGATAAAAGGATCATACCTCAAGATCATAACAGCAATATATTATAGACTCACCACTAATAGCATATTCAATGGGGGAAAAATGAGAGGTTTCCCCTTAAGGTCAGGAATATGACAAAGATTCCCACTCCAACCACTGTTAGCCAACATAGTGTTGAAAGTCCTAGCTTCAGTAATTGGACAAAACAAAGAAATAAAAGGCCTCTAAATCAGCAAGGAGGATGTCAAAATTCACTCTTCACAGTAAACATGATACTCTATGTGGAAGACACAAAAGATTCCACCAAAATAATTGCTACAACTGATCCATGAATTCAGCCTATATACAGGATATAAAATCATATTATATATGATTTTGGTTGCATATATATAATCCAATAACAAAGCAGCAAAAAGAGAAATAAAGGAATCAATCACTTTTACAATTGTGCTAAAAACCATAAAATACTGAGAAATAAACCTAACCAAAGAGGTGAAAAATTCTATTCACTGAAAATTTATTAAAGAAATTGAAGAAGACACGAAGAAATGGAAATGCATTCTATGCTAACGGATGAAAGGAACAAATATTGTTAAAATGTCAATACTACAGAAAGAAATCTACATATTCAATGCAATCCTATCAAAATAACACCAACATTCTTCACAAAGCTAGAGAAAACAATCCTAAAATTTGTATGGAACCAGAAAAGACCCCAAATAGCCAAGCAATCTTGAAAAAGAAAACCAAAGCTGGAGGCATCACAACTCCAGACTTCAAGCTGTATTACTTGTCATCATCAAGACAGTATGCTACTGACACAAGAACAGATGCAGACATCAATGGAACAGAATAGGAAACCAAGAAATGGGCCCAAAAACATATGGCCAACTAATCTTTGACCAAATAGGAAAGAATATCCAATGGAAAAAAGACAGTCTCTTCAGCAAATGGTTTTGGGAAAACTGGACTGTGACATGTAGAAGAATGAACCTGGATCATTTTCTAACACCATACACAACAATAACCTCAAAAGGGATGAAATGGGATGCCTGAGTGGTTCAGACTGCTAAGTACCTGACTTCAGTTCAGGTCAGGGTCTCACAGCTCATGGATTCATGTTCCATGTCCAGCTATGGGCCGGTAGCTTCCTCCCTTCTGTATCACTCTCTGTTCCTCTCCCATGCATGCTGTCTCTCTGTCTCTCAAAAAAAAATGAATAAATGTAAAAGAAATCAAACAAATTGGATTAAAGACCTAAATGTAAGAAAGTAACCCATCAAAATACTAGAGGAAAAGGCAGACAATCTCTTTGACCTCAGTCAGCCACAGCAACTTCTTACCTGACATGTCTCCAGAGGAAAGGGAAACAAAAGCAAAACTGAACTATTGGGACCTCATGAAGATAAAAACTATCTGCACTGCAAAGGGAAAAATCAGCAAAACTAAAAGGCAACAAACAGAACAGGATATGATATTTACAAATGACATATCAGATGAAGGGTTATACAAAATCTATAAAGAACTTACCAAACTCAACACACAAAAAACAAATAATCCAGTGAAGCCATGGGCAAAAGACATTAATAGACACGTTTCCAAAGACATACAAATAGCTAACAGACACATGAAAAATGCTCAACATCACTCATCATCAGGAAAATACAAATCAACACCACAAAGAGATCACCTCACACCTGTAAGAATGATTAAAATTCACAACTAAGGAAACAATGGATGTTGGCAAGGTTGAAGAGAAAGAGGAACACTTCTGCACTGATGGTGGGAATGCAAACTCGTGCAGCCACTCTGGAAAACAGTATGGGAGGTTCATGAAAAAATTAAAAATAAACTACCCTCTGACCCACCAATTGCACTACTAGGTTTTTATCCATATACCACTACGAGTAGGGAAATAAAATAACCAAAGTCGCAACAAAAGAGTCGAAGAGACATCATTCAAAGAACAATTCCTGAACGGACAGTCCCTGGACAGTGAAAGACCCTTCTTTAATACAGCAGCACTCACAGGTGCAAAGTGCATAACAAGCTTTTAAAACTAAGAAGAGACAGATAGTTAGCCAAAATGACAAAACAGAAGAACTGTCCTCTAAAGAAGTTCCAGGAAGAAACAACAGCTAAAGAACTGCTCCAAAAATATAAGCAACAAGAATTCAGAACAATAGTCATAAAATTAATCGCTGGGATTGAAAAGGCATGGAAGACAACAGAGAAACTATTGTTACAAAGACTATGGAGCTTAAAAATGGTTGTGATGAAGTAAAAAATGCTATAAATGAGATGCATAATAAAATAGAGGCATCCAATGCACGGATTGAAGAGTCAGACAAAAGAATAGGTGAATTAGAAGATACAATTATAGAAAAAGAGGAAGCTTAGAAAAAGAGAGGTAAACTGATCCAGGAAAATGAAAGGAGAGTTCAAGAGCTGAGCGACACAATCAAACAGAACAATACTCATATCCTAGGAATAGGAAGAGAGAGGGAAAGGGGCTGAAGGAGTCCTTGAACAAATTATAACAGAGAACTTCCCCAATCTGGGGAAGGAAACCGACAATGAAATCCAAGAGGCACAGAGAACTCCCCTCAGACATAACTTGAATCGATTTTCTGCACGACATATCAGAGTGAAACTGGCAAAATAAAAGGACAAAGAGAGAATTCTGAAAGCAGCTAGGGATAAAAGAGCCTTAACAGGGACACCTGAGTGGCTCAGTCAGTTAAGAGTCCAACTTTGGCTCAGGTCATGATCTCACGGTCCATGGGTTTGAGCTCTGCGTCAGGTTCTGGGCAGATGGCTAATTCAGAGCCTGGAGCCTGCTTCAGATTTTGTGTCTCCCTCTCTCTCTGACCCCCCCTGCTCATTCTCTCTCTCTCTCTCTCTTAGAAACAAGTAAATCATTTAAAAAAATGTTTAAATAAAAAAAAGGGCCTGAAAATACAAAGGGAGACCTTTCAGAATAGTGGTAGATCTATTTACTGAAATTTGGCAGGCCAGAAAGGAATGTCAGGAAATCTTCAATGTGATGAACAGGAAAAATATGAATCCTCTATCCAGCAACCTTGTCATTCAGAATAGGAGAGATAAAGGTCTTCCCAAATACACCAAAACTGAAAGAATTCATCACCAATACCCAGCACTACAAGGAATCCTGAGAGGGAGTCTAAGAGGAAAATGTTGCAAGGAACACAAGGTACCAGAGACACTACTGCAAGAATGAAACCTATAGAGAACTCAGTGACTCAAATCCCATATATTTCAATTATAACACTGAATATAAATGGACTAAATCCTCCAATCAAAAGACATATGGTATCAAGATGGATAAAAAAAAAATCCATCTATTTGCTGTCTACAAGAAAATCATGTTAGACTGGAGGACACCTTCAGATTGAAAGTAAGAGGATGGAGAAATATCTATCATGCTACTGGAAGTCAAAAGAAAGCTAGAGTAGCTACACTTGTATCAGACAACCTGGACTTTATAGTAATGCCACTAACAAGGGATGAAGAACGGCATTATATAATAATTACAAGGTTGATCCTTCAGGAAGAGCTTACAATCATAAATGTCTATGCACCGAATATGGAAGCACACAAATACATAAAACAATTAATCACAAATATAAAATATCTTATGGACAAAATGTACTAATAGCAGGGGGCTTCCATATTCCACTTATAGCAATGCAGAGATCAACTAGAAAACAAATCACCAAAGAAACAATGAATTTGAATGACACACTGGACCAGATGGATTTGACAGATATATTTAGAACTCTGCATCCTGAGGCCATGGAATCCACTTTCTTCTCAAGTGCACATAGCACATTGTCCATGATAGACCACATACTGGGCCATAAAGCAGTCCTCAATAAATATAAAAGAATTGAAATCATACCATGCACATTTTCAGATCACAATGCTATGAAACTTGAAGTCAATCACAGGAAGAAGCCTGGAAATCCTCCAAAAACATGGAGGTTAAAGAATCCCCTACTGAGGAACGAATGGGCCAATAAGGCAATTACAGAATAAATTAAATAATATATGAAAAAATGAATTTGAAAATACAACAATCCAAACTCTATAGGATGCAGCAATGGCAGTCCTAAGAGGAAAGTACATTACACTCCAGGACCATTTCAAGAAATTAGAAAAACCCAGGTCCAAATCTAACAGCGCACCTAAAGGAACTAGAAGGAGAGCAACAAGTGCACCCCAAACCCAGTAGGAGAAGAGAAATAGTAAAAATCAGCACAGAAATAATAGAGAAAAGACAAACATAAACAAAAACCCAGGTGAACAGATTCAATGAAACGAGGAGTTCCTTTTTTGAAAAAATAAACAATATTGACAAAACTCTAGTCAGGCTTCTCACAAAGAAAAGACACAGCACCCAAATAGACAAAATCAGGAGTGAAAATGGACTTATTATAACCAAACCTCAGAAATACAAGCAATTATCAGGGAATAATCTGAAAAATTACATACAAAAAAACTGGACAACTTAGAAGAAATGGACAAATTCCTAAACACACACTCACCACCAAAATTCACATGGGAAGAGATAGAAAATCTGAACAGACCCAAAACTAGTAAAGAAATTGAGTGAGTTATCAAAAATCTCCCAACAAATAAGAGCCCTGGGCCAGATGGCTTCCCTGGGGAAATCTACCTGACATTTGAAACAGAATTAATACCAATTCTTCTCAAGCTATTCCAAAATATAGAAATCATGGAAAACTTCCAGACTCACATTACAAAGCCAGTATCACTTTGATTCCCAAGCTCGAAAGAGACCCAGCAAAAAAAGAGAACTACAGACCAATGAAAACAGATGCAAAAATCCTCAACAAGATATTTGCAAATCAAATTCAACAGCACATAAAAAGAATTATCCACCATGATCAAGTGGGATTCATTCCTGGGTTACAAGGCTGGTTCAATATTTGCATATCAATCAATGGGATACATCACATTAACAAAAGAAAAAGTAAAAACCATATGATCCTGTTGATAGGTGCAGAAAAAGCATCTGACAAAATACAGCATCGCTTATTAATAAAGACCATCGAGAAAGTCAGGATAGAAGGAACTAACCTAAACATCATAAAAGCCACCTATGAGAAGCCCTCAGCTAACATCATCCTCCACGGAGAAAAACTGAGAGCTTTCCCCCTGAAATCAGGAACACGACAGGGATGTCCACTCTCACCACTGTTGTTTAACAACAGAGCTGGAAGTCCTAGCATCAGCCATCAGACAACAAAAGGAAATCAAAGGCATCACAATTGGCAAAGAAGAAGTCAAACTTTCACTTTTAACAGACGACATGATATTCTACATAGAAAACCCGACAGACTCCACCAGAAGCATACTAGAACTGATCCATGAATTCAGTAAAGTTGCAGGATAGAAAATCAATGTAGAGAAAACAGTTGCATTTTCACACCAATAATGAAGCAACACAAAGAGAAATCAAGAAACTGATCCCATTCACAATTGCACCAAAAAAAAAAAAAAAAAAAAAACCATAATATACCAGGAATAAACCTAACCAAAGATATAAGAGATCTGTATAATGAATACTATAGAAAACTTATGAAGGATATTGATGAAGACACAAGAAATGGGAAAATTTCCATGCTCATGGATCCAAAGAATAAATACTTTAAAATGTCAATACTACTTTAAGTAGTCTACACATTTAATCAATCCCAATCAAAATTGCACCAGCATTCTTCTCAAAACTAGAACAAACTATCCTAAAATTTGAATGGAACCACAAAAGACTGAATAGCCAAAATAATATTGAAGAAAACCAAAATGGGAGGCATCACTATCCCAGAGTTTAGCCTCTACTACAAAGCTGTAATCATCAAGACAGTATGGTATTGGCACAAAAACAGACACATAGACCAATGGAACAGAATTGAGAACTCAGAATTGGACCCACAGTGTATGGGCCACTAATCTTTGACAAAGTGGGAAAGAGTATCCAATGGAAAAAAGACAGCATCTTTAACAGATGGTGTTGGGAGAACTGGACAGCAACATGCAGAAGAATGAAACTAGATCAATTTCTCACACCATACACAAAAATAAACTCAAAATGGATAAAGGACCTGAATGTGAGACAGGAAACCATCAAAACCCTAGAGGAGAAAGCAGGAAACAACCTCCTTGACCACAACCACAGCAATTTCTTACTTGACACATCCCCGAAGGGAAGGGAATCAAGAGCAGAAATGAACTATTGGGACCTCATGAAGATAAAAAGCTTCTGCACAGCAAAGGAAACAATCCATAAAACTAATAGGCAACTGACGGAATGGGAAAAGATAGTCGCAAATGACATATCAGATAAAGGGCTAGTATCCAAAATCTATATGGAACACAACAAACTCCACACCCCAAAAAACAAATAATACAGTGAAGAAATGGGCAGAAGACATAAACAGACACTTCTCCAAAGAGGACATACAGATGGCCAGCAGACACATGAAACAATGCTCAGCATCCGTCATTATCAGGGAAAAACAAATCAAAACCACACTGAGATACCCCTCATGCCAGGTAGAATGGCTAAAATGAACAAACCAGGAGACTATAGATGCTGGCGAGGATGTGAAGAAACGGGTAGCCTCCTACACTGTTAGTGGGAATGTAAACTGGTGCAGCCCCTCTGGAAAACAGTGGAGAGATTCCTCAAAAAATTAACAATAGAAGTCCCCTATGACCCAGCAATAGCACTGCTAGGAATTTACCCAAGGGATACAGGAGTGCTGATGCATAGAGGCACATGGACTCCAATGTTCATAGCAACACTGTCAACAATAGCCAAAACATGGAAAGAGCCTAAGTGTCCATCAATGGACGAATGGATCAAGAAGATGTGGTTTATCTGGGGCGCCTGGGTGGCTTAGTCGGTTAAGCGTCCGACTTTCGCTTAGGTCATGATCTCGCGGTTCGTGGGTTCGAGCCCCGCGTCGGGCTCTGTGCTGACTGCCAGCTCAGAGCCTGGAGCCTGTTTCTGTCTGTGACTCCCTCTCTCTCTGACCCTCCCCTGCTCACTCTCTCTCTCTCTCTCTCTATCTCTCTCTCTCTGTCTCTCCTAGAAATAAAAAAGAAAAAAAAAGAAGATGTGGTTTATCTATACAGTGGAATACTACATGGTAATGAGAAAGAATGAAATCTGGCCATTTGTAGCAAGATGGATGGAATTTGACGGTGTTATTCTGAGTGAAATAAGTCAGGCAGAGAAGGACAGATAGCATATGTTTGCACGTATAGGTAGATTAGGAGGAACTTAAAGGAGGACCATGTGCGAGATGAAGGGAACAATAGTTGGGGAGAGGGAGGGTGGCAAACCATGAGGGACTCTTGAATGCTGAGAACAAACTGAGGGCTGATGGGGGTGGGGGAGAAGTTAAGGGGATGATGGGCTTGGAGGAGGGCACTTGTGGGGATGAGCACTGGGTGTTATATAGAAACCAACTTGACAATAAACTATGTAAGAAAAAAATAAAATAAGTTGGATCAATTAGCAAAAAAATAAAAGTAAACAATTAACAGAAAAGAAATCAGGGGTTTAATAATTGACGATATTTACCCACCCAACATTGGACCACATAAATACATAATAAAAATATCAATGGACATAAAGAGAGAAATTTGTTGTAATACAATAATAGTAGAGGACGTTAATACTCTATTTACATCAATAGATAGATCATTCAGGCAGATAATCAATAAGGAAGCAATGTTTTTGAGGAAGATAGAGTACTGAGGGTCATATTTAAGAGAGAAATCACTGCATTCTATTCCTGAAGCCAACACTACCCTCAATTTAAACTAATTTGAATTTAAATAAAAAAAACATTAGAGCAGATGGACATAACACACATATGCCGAATATTACATTCAAAACCAACAGAATGCACATTCTTTTCAAATGTAGACAGAATACTCTACAGAGTGAATCACGTTAGGCCACAAAACAAGCTTCAATAAATATAACTTTGAAATTCTACTATGCATCTTTTCTGACAATATCAAATGAAACTAGAAATAAATCACAAGAAAAACCCTGGAGAAACTAAAAACAGATGGTTTAATAACTTGATATTAAACAACAAATTAGTCAATGAAGTAATAAAAGAAGAAATTAAAAATAAATAAATATAAATAGACAAATAAGGGTAAATAATAATCACAAGATTCTAAAATATTTGAGACACAGCAAAAGCAGTTCTAACAAGGAAATACATAGCAATTCAAGCCTACTTCAAGAAACAAGAATAATCTCAACTAAAAAAATCTAACCTTAGAGGTCTGTGGGAAGATGTCAGAGTAGGAGGATTCTAAGCTCACCTTCTCTCATGGACACACCTAGGTAACAGCCACATCCATGCATTCAATCTAGAAAATAACCGGCCCAAAGACTCAGAACAGAATTTTCATATTTAATCATATAGAGACGGAGACACTAAAAGAGGAAGGAGGGTCACAGAGCTGGTCTAGAACAAAACTCCCAGTTAGACTAACCACAAATAGTAGAATCACAAGAAGTATGGAAATGGAGAGAAGTAGTCCCACACCAGGCACCCCAGTAAAGGGGAACCTGAACTGGGAAAATGAGTGCCCATGACAATTGGCTTTGAAAACCAGTAAAGCTTAACTTTGCAACTGTTTGTAACCAATGTGAATTTACCCCAGGTACTTAAACAGTAAACATGTTTGGCTCTAGAACAACTTTTGGGTAATAGGAAAATGAAGCCCTGTCCTTAAAGAGACAGCATAACAATCTAGACTATATACAGCATAGAAGCAGCAGTTTGAAAAGGGCTTGGAGTATACATGAAGGAAGCTTATTTCCTAATCCCAGAACATGTGCTGGAAAGGCATCGATATTTAGGGGACTCCAAAAGATCAAATGAGCTCTGGGGTGCCTGGGTGGCTCAGTCGGTTAAGAGTCCGACTTCGGCTTAGGTCATGATCTCACACTTCGTGGGTTCGAGCCCCACATCGGGCTCTGTGCTGACAGCTCATAGCCTGGAGCCTGCTTCAGATTCTGTGTCTCCCTCTCTCTCTGCCCCTCTCCTGCTTGCTCTCTGTTTCTGTCTCTGTCTCTCAAAATAAAATGAAGACATTTAAAAAATCTAAAAAAAAAAAAAAAGAACAAATGAGCTGCTGAGTGCCACTTACTCACCCATACCCACAGCCTAGATAGCCAGACACCTGCAAAAAAAGCGTGAACACTTTCCACCTACCTTGCTAACACTGTGAGTACCCCCTCCCACATTTTCCTACAAATCTACCCCATCCAACCTAGCCCACAAAGCGGGACTCCCGCCAAAGTAGCTCCTACCAAGTCTCATCCACCATGCAGCCGAGGAAGACTGGAGCCACTCCAAAGTGACTCCTACTCTAGAAAGAGGAGATGATAATCTCACACACCACTACACTACAGTCCCAGGAGCCGAGTTTTATAACTGGCAGTGATGACAGAGTTTCCTGATACATCAACTTCTCTGCAGCCATGGCAAGCATCTAGCCTGACAACCAGCCCTGCCCATGAACAAAAGTCTCTCAGGACATAAGGAAATGAGAGCATCTTGCAGGTCTGTGCTACTGTGGTACCAACAGACAAACTGGGGGCAGATATCTGGTTTCTATGCAGGAATGGAATTACCCACTAAGAAAAGCCTCTTGGGGGCTAACAAATGTGCCTATAGTTTGCATGTGTAGTCCAGGCACATGAGCTGAGGGCAGGCATCTGTGCTGTCTGCCAATAATATCCAACTACAAGCCTACGGTAGCCCCAAAACTGACCTCTTAACAGCACAAGACCCAAACTCAGCCAATAACAGGCAAAGAGAAACACTGCAACCAACTGGACTGAAAGCAAACAAGGCTCAGCAACAACAGTAAAGTGCATGGAACCCACATAGCAGACACCCATGAAGCACCTGGTTCTGGTGAACAAGAAACATTATATGACATGTTACCATGGGATGTCTCATAGTGCCACCATTTTCAAGATAAGAACACATAATCTTCCTAATACATAGAAACAAACACAGAAAAGAGGAATTCGTCCCAAATAAAAGAACAGAGCAACACCATAGCGAAATATCTAAATTAAAACAAAAAAGACAAATAATATGCCTGACAAAAAATTTTCAGTAATGATCATTTACATATTTACTGGACTTGAGAAAAGAGTACCTCCAAAGACCTCAATGAGAACCTCAACAAAAGATAGAAAATATTTAAAAAGAACAATCACAGGTGAAGAACTCAATGACTGAAATTAAAAATTCACTAGAGGGAATATACTAGATTAGAGGAGACAAAAAATGGATCAGAGAGCTGGATGAGAGAATATTTGAAAGCAACCAAACCTCACAGGAAAAAGAAAAAATATACTAAGAAATGAGAATAGGTTAAAATAACTCAGCAACATCATCAAGTGTAATAAATAGCACTTATAGGATCTCAGAAGATAAATAAATGGAGGCAGAAAATTTATCTGAAGAAATAATAGCTGAAAACGTTCCTAATCTGGAGAAGGAAACATATGTCAAGATACAGGAGGAACAAAAAGTCCTCAGTAAAATCAACTTAAGGAATTCCACTCCAAGACACATTAATAATTAACATGACAAAAAGTTGTAATAAAGAAAGATTTTTAAAAGCAGCAAGGGAGGGAGAATTAAGATGGTGGAGAAGTAGGGAGTTCCTGGGCTTTCTTTATCTCTCAAACACAGCTCTGTTGAGGTTAGATTATTTGGAACACGCAGGAAATCAATCTGCGGAGTGGCAGAAGGAGCTCCACAGTTGGAGGGAGACACCGTGGCAGGGGTGAGGTGTGTGGATATGAATTGGGGAGGGGACGCTGGAGCCATGGAGAGACAAAACGGAGAGAAAGAGAGAGGGGTTGAGATGGTGCAGTACTGAGTTAGCATAAGAGCAAAACCTCTCTGGACCATGGACTGGGGAGCAAAAAGTACTGAGTTTCTCAGTTCTTTTTTGAAAGCAGTTTTTGAAGTTCAAACTATGAGGTTTTGGAAATGTGTCACTTTCTCCTGAGGGGAGCAGTTGTGCGTGCTCCTGGAGAGGAGGGGGTTGGCCACAGAGTGCATAGTATGGGGAAGATATCTCCAGGATGCACTGGGAGAGAACAATCCCCTTCCTGGAGTACTTTTGGAAGAGGGTTTCTGGCCTACCAAAAAAACCCAAAAACCAAAAAACAAAACCCTGCAGGTGCCAGTCAAAGGCCTTTCATCAGCAAGGTGAAGAGATTCTACTCTGTAGGAGGGAGCAGATCTATGCCGTGGTGGGTGCTTTATTAGTTGTTTTTTTTCTTAATGTTTCATTCATTTCTAGGAGAGAGAGAGAGACAGCGTGAACAGGGGAGAATCAGAGAGAGAGGGAGTCACAGACTCTAAAAGAGGCTCCAGGCTCTGAGCTGGCAGTCAGCACAGAGCCCAATGCGGGGCTCGAACCCACGAACCGCGAGATCATGACCTAAGTGAAAGTCGGACACTTAACCAACTAAGCCACCCAGGCGCCCCGCTTTATTAGTTTTTATAATGTTTATTTATTTTTGAGAGAGAGAGAGAGAGAGAGAGTGCAAGCGGGGGAGGGGCACAGAGAGAGAGGGAGATAGAGAATCCAAAGCAGGCTCCAGGCTCCGAGCTGTCAGCGCAGAGTCTGACTCTGGGCTGGAGCCTACGAGTTGTGAGATCATGACCTGAACCGAAATCAGACACTTAACCCACTGAGCAACCCAGGCACTCCCATGGTGGGTGCTTTAAAACTTTGGGTTTTGAATCCCAGCCCCATGCAAATGAAAAAATGAAGGAGAGTTGTGGCACAAGGCAAGCTGACTGCTGTGGGTGCCCGACAGTGACCACAAGAAAGCGTGGTTAGGGACGCAGAGATGTGCCTGCACACGGGGCTCCCTGCCTGGGCAAAGCATGCCTGCAAACAGGATGCTCTGCCAGGAGGCCCGCACACAATCTCCAAGGTTAATGATCTGCTCTCACACGAGGGAACATGCCCTCCTTAGAAGTAAGGAGAAGGCTGGAATTGTGGGCAGGCTCTTAGTAAACATGTTGTGGTCGCTTCCTCCCTTTGCTCCCCCCTGTCCTTGAAATGTGTTTGGTTACTTGCCCTTAATTGGTAAAGGAATGCATCTTGTAGATTTCAGTTTGTATCCAGTTACCGGGTATAAAATAAACCGTTCCTCCGGCCGGAGTTGTGTCTCTGTCTTTTGTGTGTGTCTTGTCCTTTGTGTCATTTCGTCCACAACATCTGGCATCCAAACACGGGGCAGAGGGCGAACGAAACCGAAAGGGTAAGTACCGCTCGGGGATTGTAGGTCCAAGGCAGGGGAACTTTCGGGAAAATTATGGGGAATTCCCATCAGCAAAGGCACAATACATGGAGCTAGTCAAAGGACTTCTCCATTCCATTGGGGTGAAGGCATCTAGTCGCTGTTTATCTGAGTTATTTCGCCTTGTGGAGCAGCATTGTTATGGCTTTAAGTGCCAACCCAAAGTACAATTAAACTTAAAGGAATGGAAATTAATACAGAAGGAATTAATGAAATTAATTCTGCAACAGCATCAGAAGGGTAACATAATCCCTTTGAAATTGTGGACTCTATGCAGTGCTATCACTCAAGCACTTGCATTGCTTTCTGCAATTAAGGAGTTGGTGGGAAGAGGAA
The DNA here is from genome assembly GCA_017311185.1 of Proteles cristata cristata. Classification (NCBI taxonomy): domain Eukaryota; kingdom Metazoa; phylum Chordata; class Mammalia; order Carnivora; family Hyaenidae; genus Proteles; species Proteles cristata. The sequence continues at coordinate 57,723 of JAESUZ010003346.1, read as the reverse complement.
GCCCGAAAGCAGCCTCAAATTAATTAGGGACAGAACCCTCCTGGTCCCCTGGAGGATAAATTGATGGGAGAGAGACAATTTTGAGCCTTGAGAGAACAGGCTAAATTCTCTGACCAGATTTACAGCAGGTGCGCCAGGTATTTCTTAGGGCTTGGCGCCGTGTTGTACCTACTGGCCACGCTCAGACTTCTTTTACAAAAACTTTACAAGGACCCAATGAACCCTATACTGATTTTCTTGCTAGATTGCGGGTGGCTGTTGAGCGGGATGTTGGACGTGATGAAATCTTGGAGATACTTTTGCAGACACTTGCTTTTGAAAATGCAAACTCGGAATGTAAACGTGTTTTGGGCCCTTTAAAAGGGCAGGGAGCTTCAATAGCTGAAAATATTAGAGCATGTTCAGGAGTGGGAGGAACTGAACATAATGCTGCTGTTTTGCTACTGCTTTGGCTCAGGCTATGAAGCCCTCCAAGGGTGGAAATTGTTAAAACAATGCCGGGGACTCAATTGGCTGCGCCTCCCACTCCTCAAGTAACCCCTTTGTTTTCCAACAACTCTTAGAGATGACTGCTACCTCAGGGATAGCTAAACCTTTAATGGTGTCAGATTTACTGTCTGCAACTTCAGGGAATGCGGCTGCTGATTTTACCTCTCGCTGAAAATGTTCTTTTGTCTCCGGGAGGTGGCATTTATAAATTAAGGACAAACATATTTGGCCCATTGCCTAAAGGCACCTTTGGCTTAATATTGGGCCGCAGCAGCGCAGTTTTAAGAGGCCTAACCATAATTCCTGGAGTTATAGACTCTGATTTTGTTGCAGAAATTTTAATTATTGTTTCTACTTCTGTTACACTTTCACTATTGGCTGGAGAACGTAAAGCACAAATACATATCTTCTCTTTCCCATGGGGGCTTCTGTAACCATTCCGTCAGAAAACTAGTGGCCACTGCTCAAGTTCCTCGAGAACTCCCATTTTTGTTATTAAGAAAAAATGAGGTAAATGAACTTATCATCTGGATCCTTAAATGCACATGTGATTCTGTCTGGGGGATTAAATGAAAAGCTGGACGCAGCTATTTCCCTCCCGCAGGGCACACTGAAACGTCGGTTGGCCCTTCAGCAAACGCATAAACCTGTTTTGTGGCCACTTCTGTATCTGTTTTGTCCTGTTTGTCATTGTCATTGTTAGTCTTATCTGTAGAATTTCTGTGGGAGGGAATATAGTAACCTCTAGTATATATATAGATGTGAATATGCAGCTCGGTCTGGCTTGACTGCTGGGTTTGATTCTGTGGCTCCACGGGTGGGCACCCTTAAGGTCCCAAAGGCCTATGGAGCCTGACTGCGCCTGTCTGCGATTTTGTGGTAAACGGCATACAGTCTATGGTGGCATCGGAATAGTTTCCAAAGCTGAGACCACTACAGCTAAGCATCCCTTAAGTTCTTTTGGGACATGACCAAACTGACATCTGACTGGTCTCATTAGAGAGGGCACCCCCAACCCTTTGTCTGTCTTTGTGACATTGCCTCACTGAAAGAGTGCCCAACCAATATCTGGAAAAACCTCATAAAGGGGACCTTATTGGGTCTGGCTGAAATAAATTTAGACTGAAGGGGATGTTAACTCTCTCCTGTTCTCTGTTCCTCTTTCTAGTAAATGTTGAGGGCTTCTCACTCATTCTTTTCCCAGATTAATGGCTATAATTGAAGCCAACTGTGGCTGGTTTACCTCGGGACGGGGACTTTAAGGAATATTCCCAAGCAGCTGCCGAAACTCCTTTTGTTTCGGGGAAGTTCCTTGTCTTCTCCAGACTGATAATAGACTGCCTAACAAACCTTAAGTCTACTCCTCTGTCTAGGCTCACAAAATTTAAAACTGCTAATTCTTTCTCTGCCTCCTGCTGTCAACTTGCCTCTTCTGCCTCCCCATTCGTTTTGCTCTGTGCAGCCTGCTGAGCTGTGGGCTATTTACTTAGTTTTGCAAGACTTTCCTCAACTCCTTGTTAACATTGTTTCAGATTCTCGGTATGCTGTTCTCTCTTGTTTACAGCTTCCTCAGGTTTCACTGCCTAGAACTCTCAAGACAGATATTGACAAATTGTTTTATCAGGTATAACGATCACTTCTGCGGCGTTCAGGATTAATTTTCTTTACCCATATCCGTGCACATTCTGCCCTTCCTGGACCCTTGTCATTCGGAAATGATGTAATTGATGCATTACTTTATCCTATAGAAGCAGCAAAACAAGAGCATCGTTTGCAACATACTAACTCTACAGGATTAAAAAAATCTTGTGCTATTACTCGAAAACAAGCTCAAAATATTGTTCGCTCTTGTTCTATTTGTTTACCTTTTACCTTACCATTTACCCCACCAGGTGTCAACCTAAGAGGATTGCAAGCAAATCAGGTATGGCAAATGGACTTAATTTTTATTTCATCCTTTGGACAACAAAAATGCATCCATCATACTATAGATACATGCACACATTTCCAATGGGCTACTACATTACATTCTGAAAAGGCTGATGCTGTTATTAGTCATTTATTATCTTGTTTTGCAGTTATTGGGGTCCCAATTGAATTGAAAACTGATAATGCACCCGCCTACCAATCTGCAAAATTAGCTCATTTTTTATCCCAATATCATGTAATTCATACTTTTGGCATCCCATATAATAGTCAAGGACAAGCTATTATTGAAAGGGCTAATCGTACTTTACGTATGTTGAAAAAATAAAAAAGGGAACAGGAGAGATTTATGAAACCAAAAGACATCTTGAATAAAACCTTACTAACTTTAAACTTTCTGAATATTTGGAGCAAAGAAAATCTATCAGCAGCAGAATTGCATTTTCGAAGGAAAGAAGAGGAGAAGATGGCTGTGGTTACTGTCAGGTAATGTATGCACAAGCGATAGAATATACTTATTGGGCTTATGTTCCTAATCCTCCTCTTGTGAGAGCTGTCTCTTGGGGTGAACCTGAAGTACAGATATGCACCAATGAAACTGATTCTTCCCACCACCCTCGTGTGGAGGAATACTGTTGCAGTGGAGGGCCTCCCCTTGTGCATCGGAGGACATCCCTTCTGCCTCTCTACAAGAAAGCATAATCATTACTCTTATAATACCTGGGGAGTAACATATAATAATTATCATCCTCCTGTCTTTACTGTACTTGTTTCCACCAGGGGATTCAACACCACTACGACGCCGATGAGTCACCATCCTGATACCTTTATACTATTATGCCCTTCTAATTTTTTTTATTCCTTCTCTAGAATCTTTGGAATGGGAAAGATGCCGAGGTCATCGGCCTTTTAAGGTCATGAATTATTCTGGATTTGTTATTGTAGATTGGAGCCCTGATCATGGTCAAATTTTGGAAAAATGGTCTAACAAAACTTTCAAATGGCTTCAAATTAATGGTACTTTAATGGGTAATGATAATGAAACCGTAAAATGGCAGCAGTTTGCACTCGTCCCCCTCAGTTGCTGTTATGGTATCCCCACTTTCGAGGGAATATTTGGAAATTATGGGCAGTTTCAGGGAATCTCACTATATGGTCAGGAAACTATACTTTGGATAAGACTGACAGTTCAGGTCCCTTTCATGTTAACTTGCATGTTAATAAATCCTATTCTGCTACGGCTTGTCTAAAATACCCCTTTGCATTGCTGTATGGGAATTGGACTTGGAATGCTACACAGGGATCTATATCATGTAATCATTGTAATTTAACACAATGTGTAAATCAGTCATGGTGGAAAAGTTTTGAAACACAAATCAATAACTCTAATTTTTCATTGGTGATTGTTAAAACTCGAACTGAAGTATGGTTGCCTGCAAATTTGACAAGACCTTGGTCGGACTGTTTTGCTGTCTCTCATTTGGTGACTGCTATACAAACTTTGCTTCACCGGTCCCGACGCATGCTTGGAATAATCATAGCTTCGGTTCTTGCAGTGGCTGTAGTTACTGCAACCGCTGCCGTGGCTGGACTTGCTTTGCATCAAGGGGTCCAAACAGCAGACTTTGTACGGGAATGGCATAAAGACTCTCATTGATTATGGCAACAACAACGAGATCTGGATGCACAACTTGCAACTGATGTACTCAATCTTCACCATACTGTTTCGTGGCTTGGGGATCAATTAACTGTCTTATCCACAAAAAGTGTATTGAAATGTGATTGGAACTCCTCTCAATGATGTATAACATCTGTGCCTTTTAACATGAGTGAAGGTTGAGAAAAGGTGAAACGGTCATTAACAGGGTATCAAAACCTATCTAAGGAAATTATGTAGTTAGAGCAGCAAATTTTGTCTACATTTAGCAAAACACTACCTGACATTACTGGGTCCAATCTGTTAAGGGATTTACAGAAAGGGATGAATAATTTGAACCCCCTTGGACATGTGTCTGCCCTAATTGGAACTGTTCTCGTGAATATTTTATTCATAATACTTTTATGCTGTGTTATTATTTCAGTCTTCCGGTGCTGGCGAAGAAGGCAATAACTAAAAAAGGATAGACAACGCGTTCTCGTCGCCTTACAGTTTGCTACCGGTTCTCAGAAAAAAGGGGGAGATGTGGGAGCCCAACAGTGACCACAAGAAAGTGTGGTTAGGGACGCGGGGATGTGCCTGCACACGGGGCTCCCTGCCTGGGCACAGCATGCCTGCAAACGGGGTGCTCTGCCAGGAGGCGTGCACACAATATCCAAGTTTAATGGTCCGCTCGCACACGAGGGAACATGCCCTCCTTAGAAGTAAGGAGAAGGCTGGAATTGTGGGCAGGCTCTTAGTAAACATGCTGTGGTCGCTTCCTCCCTTTGCTCGCCGCTGTCCTTGAAATGTGTTTGGCTACTTGCCCTTAATTGGTAAAGGAATGCATCTTGTAGATTTCAGTTTGTATCTAATTACTGGGTATAAAATAAACCGCAAGAGGGGCTTGCGTAGAATTGTTCCTCCGGCCGGCGTTGTGTCTGTGTCTGTCTTTTGTGTGTGTCTTGTCCTTTGTGTCATTTTGTCCACAACAGACTGCCCTCACTATTCTGTGAGGGCTGCCTGAATAGTGGGGGTTGAGAACCCTGGTCCAGGGACAAGAGATTAGGGGGTTGCCTCTCCGCCCCCAACACCAACACGGTGGAATTTTGGAGAGTAACTTCCAGTAGAGGTGGGACCTTACACCAAACTCTGCCCTACCGTGCCTGTCAACTGTTTATCAACTGAAGTAAGACTAACAACAGACAACACAACTGGCCTCTCCTCCACACCAGCACAGTCAGTACTCCCATAAAATAAACAAATAAGTCTTTTTATTCCTTTATCCCCCTTTTCGTTTTATTTTTCATTTAGAATTAGGCTCATAGTTGCTTATTTATTTATTTTTTTCATTTCCTTTTTTTATTTATGGATCAGGCTTTTTTATCCTATACTTTTTCCTTCTTTCCTACTTTCACGTGCTGTTTTTTTCCTGTTTTTCCCTTTCTCTTTCTATAAATCAGCTTATAGTTTTTGATTCTCTGTTTTTGTTACTATATAAATATGTATTTATTAATAGATTTGTGTTTCTGGGGCAAGATGGCGGAGAAGTAAGGAGCTCCGTACTTGCACTCGCGCCCATACATCACACAGAAAAGATCTGAAGCCATTGGAAACCTTACAAAACCTGAGAGACTGGGAGAAAAAAGGACGCAGAATCCACTGAGAAAGCCTTCTAACGTGAGTGCGAACCGGGGAAGGTAAAATCGGGCCGGGATCGGAGCCTCCAGGGTGGGAGGCGATCCCCCTCTACCCTCTACGGGGAGTGAGAGGGGAAAAGGAGAGAGTCCGAGACAGAAAAATCTCCGCTCAGTGCATAGAAAGACCATACTTGCCAAATACCTGCACACCAGGTCCCCTCGCGACAACTGGTCCTGGGGGAGGCTGAGCACACAAACTGCTTCTTTGTGCCGCTCCCGGAAGTTGGGTTTTAAAGCGGCGCGGGCGCGCCTGCCGCCATTGTAGCTCCAGGGCGGCTGGGACCCCTGAAAGAGACGCGCAGACACCGGGCGTCCGCGCTCCTGGCTGGCTGGAACTCGAGACGGAAGGCAAAGAGCTAAAAACTGGGAAATTTGCCTGTGAGTTCGTGTTTCGGGTGACGAGCCATAGAGAGACCCGGTTTTCCTCACTCCAGCGGCGGCGCGCCTGCCGCCATTGTAGCTCCAGGGCAGCTGGGACCCCTGAAGGAGACGCGCAGACAACGGGCGTCCGCGCTCCTGGCTGGCTGGAACTCGAGAGGGAAGGCAAAGAGCTAAAAACTGGGAAATTTGCCTGTGAGTTCATGTTTCGGGTGACGAGCCATAGAGAGACCCGGTTTTCCTCACTCCAGCGGACTCAGGCTACGCGGAGCCAGCAGGCAAGCCCCCGCGCATGCGCACCACCCCGACCCAGAGAAGGAAGCAGCGATCCTGACTCCGCCCCCAGAGCTCAGCAGGGAGCCTGGAATAGCCCGAGGGGGTTATCTGGGAAACTGAGTCTAAGGCAACTTCAGCGGGGCGCGGACTGGGATTTGGAGATTGGAACTGGTCTGGGTTGAAGAGTGCAACCAACTTCGGCTGCGTCCCCGGAACGGGGAGTTGACACGCCAAAAAAAAAAAAAAAAAAAGCGAGCTGCAGCGCGGGGTTCAAGAAGGGACTGGAGCACCGTCACTCTCCTCCCCACAATCGCCAAGGCAGAACCCCCACCTGAGGCATCGGATCACGCCACGCCCATCCCTGCCTGAGAGGGCTACCTCAAGAAACAAGCTAGAGTACACAAGGTGAAGAGTCCCAAATATCACTACGAATAGGAAAATAAAATAACTAAGGTCCCAACAAGAGTGACCGAGGGATACCATTCAAAAAACAATCTCTGAAAGGATAGGCCCTGGAAAGTCAAAGAGTTTCTTGGATATAGCAGTGCTCATAGAAACAGAGAGCATAACAGGTCTTTAAAACCAACAAGAGCCGGAAAGCTAACTAAAATGACGAAACGAAAGACCTCTCCTCCAAAGAAACTCCAGGAAGAAATGACAGCTAATGAACTGCTCAAAAACAGATATCAGCAGCATAAGTGAACAAGATTTTAGAATAATAATGGTGAAATTAATAGCAGGGCTTGAAAAAAACATAGGGGACATCAAAGAAACTATGGCTACAGACAGAATGGAAAATAAAAATAGGCATGAAGAATTTAAAAATGCGATAAATGAGATACATAATAAATTAGAGGCCTCCAATGCACGGATTGAAGAGGCAGAAAGGAGAATAAGTGATTTAGAAGACACCATTATAGAAAAACAAGAAGCTGACAAAAAGAGACAAACTGATCCAGGAACAGGAAAGAAGAATTCGAGAGCTCAGCGATACAGTCAAACGCAACAATATCCGTATCATAGGAATCCCAGAAGAGGAAGAGAGAGGGAAAGGTGCTGAAGGAGTCCTGGAACAAATTATAGCAGAGAACTTCCCGACCTGGGGAAGGAAGTCAATGTGGAAATATAAGAGGCTCAGAGGACTCCCTCAGACGTAACTTGAATCGATCTTCTGCACGACATATCATCATAAAAATGGCAAAATACAAGGACAAAGAGAGAATTTTGAAAGCAGCTAGGGAGAAAAGGGCCCTCAACATACAAAGGGAAACCCATCAGAGTGGTGACAGACCTATCTACTGAAACGTGGCAGGCCAGAAAGGAATGGCAAGAGATCTTCAATGTGATGAACAGTAAAAATATGCAGCCAAGAATCCTCTATCCAGCAAGCCTGTCATTCAAAATAGAAGGAGAGATAAAACCTTTCCAAACAAACAGAAATTGAAAGAATTTGTCACCACGAAGCCAGCCCTACAAGAAATCCTGAGGGGGATGCTCTGAAGGAAAGGTTGCAAGGAACAAAGATTCCAGAGACACCACCACAAACATGAACCCTACAAAAGATACAAAGACTCTAAACCCACATATTTCAATAATAACACTGAATGTAAATGGGCTGAATGCTCCAATCAAAAGACATAGGGTAGCAGAATGGATTAAAAAACAAAATCCATCTATATGCTGTCTACAAGAAACTCATTTTAGACAGGAAGATACCTTCAGATTAAAAGTAAGGGGATGGAGAAATATATATCATGCTACAGGAAATCAAAAGAAAGCCGGAGTAGCAATACTTCTATCAGACAAACTGGACTTTAAATTAAAGACAATCACAAGAGATGAAGAAGGGCACTACATAATAATTACAGGGTCCATCCATCAGGAAGAACTAACAATCATAAATGTCTACGCACCGAATATGGGAGCACCTAAATATCTAAAACAATTAATCACAAACAGAAACAAGCTTCTAGATAAGAATGTGCTAATAGCAGGGGACTTTAATACTCCGCTTACAGCAATGGATAGGTCAACCAGACAGAAAATCACTAAAGAAATAATGGACTTGAAAGATACATTGGACCAGATGGACCTGACGGATATATTTAGAACTTTACATCCTGAGGCCAGGGAATTTACTTTCTTCTCAAGTGCGCATGGCACATTCTCAAGATAGATCACATACTGGGACATAAAGCAGCCCTCAATAAATATAAAAGAATAGAGATCATACCATGCACACTGTCAGATCACAATGCTTTGAAACTTGAAATCAGTTACAGGAAGAAGTCTGGAAAACTTCCAAAAACATGGAGGTTAAAGAACAGCCTTCTAAAGAATGAATGGGCCAATCAGGCAATTAGAGATGAAATTAAAAAATATATGGAAACAAATGAAAATGAAAACACAACAATTCAAAATCTATGGAATGCGGCAAAGGCAGTCCTAAGAGGAAAGTACATTGCTCTCCAGGCCTATTTCAAGAGATTAGAAAAAGCGCAAGTCCAAAATCTAACAGCTCACCTAAAGGAACTAGAGGCAGAGCAACAAGAACGCCCTAAACCCAGTAGAAGAAGAGAAATAGTAAAAATTAGAGCAGAAATAAACAACATAGAGACCAAAGAAACAATTGAACAGATCAATGAAACCAAGAGTTGGTTTTTTGAAAAGGTAAACAAAATTGACAAACCTCTAGCCAGACTTATCCAAAAGAAAAGAGAGAGCACCCAAATAGACAAAATTATGAATGAAAATGGACTTATTACAACCAACCCCTCAGAAATACAAGCAATTATCAGGGAATACTATGAAAAATTATATGGCAACAAATTGGACAACTTAGAAGAAATGGATAAATTCCTAAACACACACTCACTACCAAAATTCACACGGGAAGAAATAGAAAACCTGAACAGACCCATAACGAGTGAAGAAATTGAATCAGTGATCAAAAATCTCCCAACAAATAAGAGCCCTGGACCTGATGGCTTCCCTGGGGAATTCTACCAGACATTTAAAACAGAATTAATCCCAATTCTTCTCAAGCTATTCCAAAAAATAGAAAGCGAAGGAAAACTCCCGGATTCATTTTATGAAGCCAGCATCACTCTGATTCCCAAGCCAGACAGAGATCCAGCAAAAAAGAGAACTACAGGCCAATATCCTTGATGAATACGGATGCAAAAATTCTCAACAAGATCCTTGCAAATCGAATCCAGCATCATATAAAAAGAATCATCCACCAAGATCAAGTGGGATTCATTCCTGGATTACAGGGCTGGTTCAACATTCGCAAATCAATCAATGTGATACATCATATCAATAAAAGAAAAGATAAAAACCATATGATCCTGTCAATAGATGCAGAAAAAGCATTTGACAAAATACACCATCCCTTCTTAATAAAGACTCTCGAGAAAGTCGGCATAGAAGGAACCTACTTCAACATCATCAAAGCCATCTATGAGAAGCCTTCAGCTAACATCATCCTCAACGGGGAAAAACTGAGAGCTTTCCCCCTGAGATCAGGAACACGACAGGGATGCCCACTCTCACCACTGCTGTTTAACATAGTGCTGGAAGTCCTAGCATCAGCCATCAGACACCAAAAGGAAATCAAAGGCATCAGAATTGGCAAAGAGGAAGTCAAACTTTCACTCTTCGCAGATGACATGATACTCTACATAGAAAACCCGACAGACTCCACCAGAAGCCTACTAGAACTGATCCAAGAATTCAGCCAAGTTGCAGGGTACAAAATCAACGTACAGAAATCGGTTGCATTTTTATACACCAACAATGAAGCAACAGAAAGAGAAATCAAGAAACTGATCCCATTCACAATTGCACAAAAAGCCATAAAATACCTCGGAATAAACCTAACCAAGGATACAAGAGATCTGTATGATGAAAACTATAGAAAACTTACGAAGGAAATTGAAGAAGACACAAAGAAATGGAAAAACATTCCATGCTCATGGATAGGAAGAATAAATAGTGTTAAGATGTCATTACTACCTAAGGCACTCTACACATTCAATGCAATTCCAATCAAAATTGCACCAGCATACTTCTCAAAACTAGAACAAACTATCCAAACATTTGTATGGAACCACAAAAGACCCCGAATAGCCAAAGTAATCCTGAAAAATAAAACCAAAACGGGAGGGATCACCATCCCAGACTTTAGCCTCTACTACAAAGCTGTCATCATCAAGACAGTATGGTATTGGCACAAAAACAGACATAGACCAATGGAACAGAATTGAGAACTCAGAAGTGGACCCAAAAGTATACAGCCAACTGATCTTTGACAAAGCAGGAAAGAATATCCAATGGAAAAAAGACAGCCTTTTTAACAGATGGTGTTGGGAGAACTGGACAGCAACATGCAGAAGAATGAAACTAGATCATTTTCTCACACCATGCACAAAAATAAACTCAAAATGGATAAAGGACCTGAACGTGAGACAGGAAACTATCAACACCCTAGAGGAGAAAGCAGGAAACAACCTCCTTGACCTCCACCGCAGCAACTTCTTACTTGACACATCCCCAAAAGCACGGGAATCAAGAGCAAAAATAAACTGTTGGGACCTCCTCAAGATTAAAAGCTTCTGCACAGCCCAGGAAACAACCCAGAAAATTAATAGGCAACCAACGGAATGGGAAAAGATAGTTGCAAATGACATATCAGATAAAGGGTTGATATCCAGAATCTACAAGGAACTCACCAAACTACACGCCCGAGAAACAAACAATCTAGTGAAGAAATGGGCAGCAGATGTGAACAGACACTTCTCCAACGAGGACATCCAGATGGCCAACACACACATGAAATGATGCTCAGCATCCCTCTTCACCAGGGAAATACAAATCAAAACCACACTGAGATACCACCTCATGCCAGTCAGAGTGGCTAAGATGAGCAAATCAGAGAACTCTAGATGCTGGCGAGGTTGTGGAGAAATGGGCACCCTCCTATACTGTTGGTGGGAATGTAAACTGGTGCAGCCTCTCTGGAAAACAATGTGGAGGTTCCTCAAAAAATTAACACTAGAATACCCCTATGACCCAGCAATAGCACTGCAAGGAATTTACCCAAGGGATATAGGAGTCCTGATGCATAGGAGCATATGTACCCCAATGTTCATAGCAGCACTCTCAACAATAGCCAAAACATGGAAAGAGCCTAAATATCCATCAACGGACGAATCCATCAAGAAGATGAGGTTTATCTATACAATGGAATACTACATGGCAATGAGAAGGAATGAAATCTGGCCATGTGTAGCAACCTGGATGGACCTTGAGAGTGTTATGCTGAGCGAAATAAGGCAGGCAGAGAAGGACAAATACCATTTGTTTGCACGTATAGGAAGATTAGGAGGAACTTGACGTAGGACCGTGGGGGAGAAGAAGGGGGTAAATATTGGGCAGAGGGAGAGAAGCAAACCACGAGAGACTCTTGAGTGCTGAGAACAAACTGAGGGCTGATGGGTGTTGGTGGGGAGAGGGAAAAGGGGCTGATGGGCATGGAAGAGGGCACTCATTGGGATGAGCACTGGGTGTTATATGGAAACCAACTTGACAATAAATTATTTTTAAAAAAATCTTCTGCAGAGCAAAGGAAACAATCAACAAAATTAAAAGGTAGGTTATGGAGTGGGAGAAGGTATTTGCAAAGGACACACCAGATGAATGGTTAGTATTTGCAATGTGTAAAGAAGTTATCAAAGTCAACACTGAAAAATCAAATAATCCAGTGAAATAATGGGCATAAGACATGAAAATACACTTTTCCAAAGAAGACATCCAGATAGCTAACAGACACATGAGAGAATGCTCAACTTCACTCATAATTAGAGAAATACAAATCAAAGCCCCAATGAAATATAATTTCATACCTGTGAGAAAGGCTAAAATAAACAATTCAGGAAACAACAGATGTTGTTGAGGATAAAGAGAAAAGGGAACATTTTTGCACTCTTGTTGGAAATGCAAACTACTACAGCCACTCTTGAAAACAGTGTGGAGGTTTCTCAACAAATTAAAAATAGAACTACCCTATGACCCAGCAATGTCACTATTAGGTATTCATCCAAAGGATATTGGATGAATGCTGATTCTAAAGGGTCACATACACCCCAATAGCAATGTGATCAGCAATAGCCAAATCATGGAATGAGGCCAAATGTCCATAGACTAATGAGTGGATAAAGAATAAGTGGTATATATATATATATATATATATATATATACACACACACACACACACACACACACACACACATACACACTATGGAGTACTACTCAGTAATTTAAGAAATGAAATTTTGCCATTTGCAAAAATGTGGTTTGAACTAGGGTGTATTGAGAAAAACAAAATAATTCAGTAAGAGAAAGACAAATATCAAATGATTTTACTATATGTGGATTTTAAGAAACACAACAGAAGAACATAGGGGAATGGAAGGAAAAATTAAATAAAAACAGAGAGCAAAAACAAACAAACAAACAAACAGAGAGTGAAGCAAACCATAAGAGACTCTTAAATACAGAGAAAAAACAGGATTGTTATAAGGGAGGTGGTTGGAGGGATGAGCCAAATGTGTGATGGGGATTAAAGAGGGTATTTGTTGGAATGAGCACTGGGTGTTATATGTAAGTGATGATTCACAGTGTTCTATTCCTGAAACCAATTCTACACTGTATTTATATTTTTTTAAAGTTTATTTAATTTTGAGAGAGAAAGAGCGAGGAGAGAGATGGAGCACAAGTGGGGGAGGGGCAGAGAGAAAGGGAAACATAGAATTAGAAGCAGTTTACAGGCTCTGAACTGTCAGCACAGAGCCCAACGTAGGGATCGAATTCATGAACCATAAGACCATGACCTGAGCCGAAGTTAGATGCTTAACTGACTGAGGGAACTTACTCTCTATATACCGAATTTGAATTTAAATAAATTAATTTTAAAAATTAAAGCAGAAAGGTAATACAAAAGTGTTACACATAGGGAAAAACTCATAATGCTATCAACTGATTTTTCAACAAAAACATGAGGGCCAGAATAGCGTGGCATAAAATATTTAAAGTGCTGAGAGGAAAAAATATATCGTGACCAAAAATACGTACTCATCAATGCTATCATTCAAAATACAAGGATAGATAAGGAGTTTCCTAGAGAAACAAAATTTAAAAGATTTTGTCACCACTAATCCACCTTGTGAAATGTTAAAGGGAATTCTTTGATGAGAAAAAATGGCCATGACTATAAGTAAGAAATTTATGAAAGGGGTTTCCCCCCAACAGGTAAATATAAACATTATAAAAGTAGAGTAATTGTTTATAAAACTATTACAGGGGTTAAAGCACAAAAGCAGTAAAATAAATTATATCAACAAAAAATCACTCAAGGGATTTACAAAATAGAAGGATTAAAATATGACATACACAAAACATGGGTAGTTTGGAGTAAAAATTGCTTCAAAATGGATTTTTCAAATGTTTTATTTATTTCTGATTGAGAGAGAGAGACAGCATGAACATAAGAGGGTCAGAGAGAGAGAGAAAGACAAAGAATCTGAAACAGGCTCCAGGTTCCGCGCAAGCTGTGAGCACAGAGCCCTACGCGGGGCTTGAACCCACAAACTCTGAGATCATGGCCTGAGCCAAAGCCGGACGCTTAACCGACTGAGCCACCCAGGCGCCCAAAAATGGATTTAACTTAAGCAATCAGCAACTTAATATAGACTACTATGAGCAAAGATATTATATATAAGCCTAATGGTTAACAAAAATTTTAAAAACCTGATGCAAAAATGAATGCAAGCATATTACTCTGCATCAAATTGCAAAGAAGAGAGCAAGAGAAGAAAAACAACCCAAAGAACTACAAAAACAGGGTTAAACCAAGTAACAAAAAGGCAATATGTACTTATCTATCACTAATTTCTTTGAATGAGTGAAATCATAAGGTATTTGTTTTTCTTGACTAACTTATTTTACCTAGCATAATACCCTTTATGTTCATCCATGTCATCTCAAATGGCAAATTTTCATTCTTTTTTTATGGCTAGGTAACGTGGAATTTAAGAAACAAAACAAATGAGCAAAGAAAAAAAATGGACAAAAGATATCATAACTATAGAGAACTTAAATAAAGAGAACAATCTGATGATTATCAGAGGGGAGGTTGATGGGGGACCAGTTAAATAAGTGCTGGAGATTAAGGAGTGCACTTACGATGAGCATCAGATGTTGTATGGATATGTTGAATCACTATATGTTATGCCTGAAACTAATATTACCCTGTCTGTTAACTTACTGTAATTAAAATAAAAACTTAAAAAATAATTTCTTTGAATGTAAATGGACTAAATGTGACAACCAAAAAACATACAGTAACTGAATGCATAAAAAAGTAGACTGTATATATGCTGCCAACAAGAGACTCATATCAGACCTAAATACATGTGCAGACTGAAATTAAAGTGATGAAAAAGATCACCAGTATAATGACAAAAAGAAAACTGTGGTAGCAATACTTGATTGAATAAAATAGGTATTAAAATAAACACTGTAAGAAGACACAAAGATATTACTAATGATAAAGGGATAAATTCAACAGGAGGATATACCAATTGCAAATATCTACTCACCTAACAGAAATACCTAAATAAATATTAATACACATAAAGGGAGAAATTGACAACAATCTAATAATAACAAGGGGTCTTTAACGCATTATTTACATCAATGGGTACATCAACCAGACAGAAAACTAAAAAGAAATAGTGTCTTTGAACAACTTAGGACTAGAGGGTTGTAACATATTTATACAAAACTTTACATACCTACACATAAGTATACAAAGAAGAAACATTAGTTTCAAGACCACATGGAACATTCTCCAAACTAGATGAAATGTTAGGTCAGAAAACAAATCTCAAAATTAGGAAAACTGAAATTATATCATGTATCTTTTCTGACCATAACGATTTAAAACAGGAAACCAATTACAAGAAAAGAAAACTGGGAAAACACAAACGTGGGTGATAAACAACATGATACTAAACAACCAATGGCTCAATGAAGAAATCGAAGAGAATACAAAAAAATACATGCAGACAAATAAAATGAAACACGAGTGTGAAATCATCGGGACAATGCCAAAACAGTTATAAGAGGGAAATTTACAGTGGTGCAGGTCTACTTCAAGAAACAATAATCTTCTCAAATAAGCAATCTATTGTTACACCTAAAGGAATTAGGAAAAGAAAAATAAACAATACCCAGAGTTAGTAGAAAGCAGAAAATAGTAAGAACAGAGCAAAAATACATGCAATAGAAACCAAACAAAAACAAACAATAGGTCAATGAGAGGTTGAGCTTCTTTTTTGAAATAAGAAGCAAAATTGATAAACTTCTAGCCAGACTCATCAATAAAAGAAAAAGAGAAAGATGACCCAAGTAAATAAAATAAAAATAAAAGAGGAGAAGTAACTAACACCACAGAAATACAAAGGAGTACAAATACTACTACAAGGAATTATTTGCTAATAGAACTAAGTCAGTGGAACCGTAGGCTAGCCTAGTCCCTCAAAAACAGCTGGATAGAGCCCGGAGGCAAGATGGCGGAGAAGTAAGGAGCTCCGTACTTGCACTCGCGCCCATACATCACACAGAAAAGATCTGAAGCCATTGGAAACCATACAAAACCTGAGAGACTCAGAGAAAAAGGACGCAGAATCCACTGAGAAAGTCTTCTAACGTGAGTGCGAACCGGGGAAGGTAAAATCGGGCTGGGATCGGAGCCTCCAGGGTGGGAGGCGATCCCCCTCTACCCTCTACGGGGAGTAAGAGGGGAAAAGGAGAGAGTCCGAGACAGGAAAATCTCCGCTCGGTGCATAGAAAGACCGTACTTGCCAAATACCTGCACACCAGGTCCCCTCGCGACAACTGGTCCTGGGGGAAGCTGAGCACACAAACTGCTTCTTTGTGCCGCTCCTGGAGGTTGGTTTTTAAAGCGGCGCGGGCGCGCCTGCCGCCATTGTAGCTCCAGGGCGGCTGGGATCCCTGAAAGAGACGCGCAGACACCGGGCGTCCGCGCTCCTGGCTGGCTGGAACTCGAGAGGGAAGGCAAAGAGCTAAAAACTGGGAAATTTGCCTGTGAGTTCGTGTTTCGGGTGACGAGCCATAGAGAGACCCGGTTTTCCTCACTCCAGCGGCGGCGCGCCTGCCGCCATTGTAGCTCCAGGGCGGCTGGGACCCCTGAAGGAGACGCGCAGACACCGGGCGTCCGCGCTCCTGGCTGGCTGGAACTCGAGAGGGAAGGCAAAGAGCTAAAAACTGGGAAATTTGCCTGTGAGTTCGTGTTTCGGGTGACGAGCCATAGAGAGACCCGGTTTTCCTCACTCCAGCGGCGGCGCGCCTGCCGCCATTGTAGCTCCAGGGCAGCTGGGACCCCTGAAGGAGACGCGCAGACACCGGGCATCCGCGCTCCTGGCTGGCTGGAACTCGAGAGGGAAGGCAAAAAGCTAAAAACTGGGAAATTTGCCTGTGAGTTCGTGTTTCGGGTGACGAGCCATAGAGAGACCCGGTTTTCCTCACTCCAGCGGGCTCAGGCTACACGGACCCGGCAGGCAAGCCCCCGCGCATGCGCACCAGCCCGACCCAGAGAAGGAAGCAGCGATCCTGACTCCGCCCCCAGAGCTCAGCAGGGAGCCTGGAATAGCCCGAGGAGGTTGTCTGGGAAGCTGTGTCTAAGGCAACTTCAGCGGGGCGGGGACTGGGATTTGGAGATTGGAACTGGCCTGGGTTGAAGAGTGCAACCAACTTCGGCTGCGTCCCCGGAACGGGGAGTTGACACGCCAAAAAAAAAAAAAAAAGCGAGCTGCAGCGCGGGGTTCAAGAAGGGACTGGAGCACCGTCACTCTCCTCCCCACAATCGCCAAGGCAGAACCCCCGCCTGAGGCATCAGATCACGCCACGCCCATCCCTGCCTGAGAGGTGCCCTCCTCCCTTTTTTTTTTTTTTCTTTTTCCCTTTTTTTTTTCCTTTTTTTTTTCCTTCTTTCTTTTTTTTTCCCCTTTCTTTTCTCTTTTTTTCTTCTTCTTTCTCTTTTCTCGCTTTTTTCCCCAAAACACTGACCTGATTAACTCTGGTCGCCAGCTTGCTTAAACAATCACAAGTCCATTCTGTAAATGTAAATTCTACACCTACCGACTTTTTCAGCTATTTCTCTCAGGAGTAATTAGACTATATAGTTTCTCTGGATAATTCCAGCATCCTTCTCTCACCTATCCAACCATATTCTACCCTTTACCTCTTTGAAAAAAGTTTCTTATCCCTTCTGCCTGTTCATTCTATTTCCAAATCTGCCTTGTCTCACCCTGCCTTCTCTCTTTTTCTCTATGCTCTTCAACCAGCACTGCATACACACGGCTATTTAACTGTAGCTGGGAAATCCAGGTATATGCTTTAAACCGTTCTTTGTCCATCGGTTTTCTTCTTTTTTCCTTTTCTTTTCCCCTTTTTGACCCTTTTATGTATTTTATGCTCCCTATTCGCCCTCCCTCTTCCGTCTTTTCTATTAACTTTTTCGTTTTCCCTCTCACTTTGCATGTTAGTTGAATTAGCCTGTGCGTTTGTGTGCTCCTGCTCCCTGTGTGTTTGTCTGTCTGTTTTCTTTTCCAGGGCTACCTCAAGAAACAAGCTAGAGTACACAAGGTGAAGAGTCCCAAATATCACTACGAATAGGAAAATAAAATAACTAAGGTCCCAACAAGAGTGACCGAGGGATACCATTCAAAAAACAATCTCTGAAAGGATAGGCCCTGGAAAGTCAAAGAGTCTTCTTGGATATAGCAGTGCTCATAGAAACAGAGAGCATAACAGGTCTTTAAAACCAACAAGAGCCGGAAAGCTAACTAAAATGACGAAACGAAAGAGCTCTCCTCCAAAGAAACTCCAAGAAGAAATGACAGCTAATGAACTGCTCAAAACAGATATCAGCAGCATAAGTGAACAAGATTTTAGAATAATAATGGTGAAATTAATAGCAGGGCTTGAAAAAAACATAGGGGACATCAAAGAAACTATGGCTACAGACAGAATGGAAAATAAAAATAGGCATGAAGAATTAAAAAATGCGATAAATGAGATCCATAATAAATTAGAGGCCTCCAATGCACGGATTGAAGAGGCAGAAAGGAGAATAAGTGATTTAGAAGACACCATTCTAGAAAAACAAGAAGCTGACAAAAAAGAGACAAACTGATCCAGGAACAGGAAAGAAGAATTCGAGAGCTCAGCGATATGGTCAAACGCAACAATATCCGTATCATAGGAATCCCAGAAGAGGAAGAGAGAGGGAAAGGTGCTGAAGGAGTCCTGGAACAAATTATAGCAGAGAACTTCCCCGACCTGGGGAAGGAAGTCAATGTGGAAATACAAGAGGCTCAGAGGACTCCTCTCAGACGTAACTTGAATCGATCTTCTGCACGACATATCATCGTAAAAATGGCAAAATACAAGGACAAAGAGAGAATTTTGAAAGCAGCTAGGGAGAAAAGGGCCCTCACATACAAAGGGAAACCCATCAGAGTGGTGACAGACCTATCTACTGAAACGTGGCAGGCCAGAATGGAATGGCAAGAGATCTTCAATGTGATGAACAGTAAAAATATGCAGCCAAGAATCCTCTATCCAGCAAGCCTGTCATTCAAAATAGAAGGAGAGATAAAACCTTTCCAAACAAACAGAAATTGAAAGAATTTGTCACCACGAAGCCAGCCCTACAAGAAATTCTGAGGGGGGTCCTCTGAAGGAAAGGTTGCAAGGAACAAAGATTCCAGAGACACCACCACAAACATGAACCCTACAAAAGATACAAAGACTCTAAGCCCACATATTTCAATAATAACACTGAATGTAAATGGGCTGAATGCTCCAATCAAAAGACATAGGGTAGCAGAATGGATTAAAAAACAAATCCATCTATATGCTGTCTACAGGAAACTCATTTTAGACGGGAAGATACCTTCAGATTAAAAGTAAGGGGATGGAGAAATATATACCATGCTACAGGAAATCAAAGAAAGCCGGAGTAGCGATACTTCTATCAGACAAACTGGACTTTAAATCA
The DNA here is from genome assembly GCA_017311185.1 of Proteles cristata cristata. Lineage (NCBI taxonomy): Eukaryota > Metazoa > Chordata > Mammalia > Carnivora > Hyaenidae > Proteles > Proteles cristata. Next base: position 38,171 of record JAESUZ010003346.1, on the reverse strand, counting down.
AAGACAATCACAAGAGATGAAGAAGGGCACTACATAATAATTACAGGGTCCATCCATCAGGAAGAACTAACAATCATAAATGTCTACGCACCGAATATGGGGAGCTAACCTAAATATCTAAAACAATTAATCACAAACAGAAACAAGCTTTATAGATAAGAATGTGCTAATAGCAGGGGGACTTTTAATACTCCGCCACAGCAATGGATAGTCAACCAGACAGAAAATCACTAAAGAAATAATGGACTTGAAAGACACATTGGACCAGATGGATCTGACAGATATATTTAGAACTTTACATCCTGAGGCCAGGAATTTACTTTCTTCTCAAGTGCACATGGCACATTCTCCAAGATAGATCACATACTGGGACATAAAGCAGCCCTCAATAAATATAAAAGAATAGAGATCATACCATGCACACTGTCAGATCACAATGCTTTGAAACTTGAAATCAGTTACAGGAAGAAGTCTGGAAAACTTCCAAAAACATGGAGGTTAAAGAACAGCCTTCTAAAGAATGAATGGGCCAATCAGGCAATTAGAGATGAAATTAAAAAATATATGGAAACAAATGAAAATGAAAACACAACAATTCAAAATCTATGGAATGCGGCAAAGGCAGTCCTAAGAGGAAAGTACATTGCTCTCCAGGCCTATTTCAAGAGATTAGAAAAAGCGCAAGTCCAAAATCTAACAGCTCACCTAAAGGAACTAGAGGCAGAGCAACAAGAATGCCCTAAACCCAGTAGAAGAAGAGAAATAGTAAAAATTAGAGCAGAAATAAACAACATAGAGACCAAAGAAACAATTGAACAGATCAATGAAACCAAGAGTTGGTTTTTTGAAAAGGTAAACAAAATTGACAAACCTCTAGCCAGACTTATCCAAAAGAAAAGAGAGAGCACCCAAATAGACAAAATTATGAATGAAAATGGACTTATTACAACCAACCCCTCAGAAATACAAGCAATTATCAGGGAATACTATGAAAAATTATATGGCAACAAATTGGACAACTTAGAAGAAATGGACAAATTCCTAAACACACACTCACTACCAAAATTCACACGGGAAGAAATAGAAAACCTGAACAGACCCATAACGAGTGAAGAAATTGAATCAGTGATCAAAAATCTCCCAACAAATAAGAGCCCTGGACCTGATGGCTTCCCTGGGGAATTCTACCAGACATTTAAAACAGAATTAATCCCAATTCTTCTCAAGTTATTCCAAAAAATAGAAAGCGAAGGAAAACTCCCGGATTCATTTTATGAAGCCAGCATCACACTGATTCCCAAGCCAGACAGAGATCCAGCAAAAAAAGAGAACTACAGGCCAATATCCTTGATGAATACGGATGCAAAAATTCTCAACAAGATCCTTGCAAATCGAATCCAGCATCATATAAAAAGAATCATCCACCAAGATCAAGTGGGATTCATTCCTGGATTACAGGGCTGGTTCAACATTCGCAAATCAATCAATGTGATACATCATATCAATAAAAGAAAAGATAAAAACCATATGATCCTGTCAATAGATGCAGAAAAAGCATTTGACAAAATACACCATCCCTTCTTAATAAAGACTCTCGAGAAAGTCGGCATAGAAGGAACCTACTTCAACATCATCAAAGCCATCTATGAGAAGCCTTCAGCTAACATCATCCTCAACGGGGAAAAACTCAGAGCTTTCCCCCTGAGATCAGGAACACGACAGGGATGCCCACTCTCACCACTGCTGTTTAACATAGTGCTGGAAGTCCTAGCATCAGCCATCAGACAACAAAAGGAAATCAAAGGCATCAGAATTGGCAAAGAGGAAGTCAAACTTTCACTCTTCGCAGATGACATGATACTCTACATAGAAAACCCGACAGACTCCACCAGAAGCCTACTAGAACTGATCCAAGAATTCAGCCAAGTTGCAGGGTACAAAATCAACGTACAGAAATCGGTTGCATTTTTATACACCAACAATGAAGCAACAGAAAGAGAAATCAAGAAACTGATCCCATTCACAATTGCACAAAAACCATAAAATACCTCGGAATAAACCTAACCAAGGATACAAGAGATCTGTATGATGAAAACTATAGAAAACTTATGAAGGAAATTGAAGAAGACACAAAGAAATGGAAAAACATTCCATGCTCATGGATAGGAAGAATAAATAGTGTTAAGATGTCATTACTACCTAAGGCACTCTACACATTCAATGCAATTCCAATCAAAATTGCACCAGCATACTTCTCAAAACTAGAACAAACTATCCAAACATTTGTATGGAACCACAAAAGACCCCGAATAGCCAAAGTAATCCTGAAAAATAAAACCAAAACGGGAGGGATCACCATCCCAGACTTTAGCCTCTACTACAAAGCTGTCATCATCAAGACAGTATGGTATTGGCACAAAAACAGACACATAGACCAATGGAACAGAATTGAGAACTCAGAAGTGGACCCAAAAGTATACAGCCAACTAATCTTTGACAAAGCAGGAAAGAATATCCGATGGAAAAAAGACAGCCTTTTTAACAGATGGTGTTGGGAGAACTGGACAGCAACATGCAGAAGAATGAAACTAGATCATTTTCTCACACCATGCACAAAAATAAACTCAAAATGGATAAAGGACCTGAACGTGAGACAGGAAACTATCAACACCCTAGAGGAGAAAGCAGGAAACAACCTCCTTGACCTCCACCGCAGCAACTTCTTACTTGACACATCCCCAAAAGCACGGGAATTAAGAGCAAAAACAAACTGTTGGGACCTCCTCAAGATTAAAAGCTTCTGCACAGCCCAGGAAACAACCCAGAAAATTAATAGGCAACCAACGGAATGGGAAAAGATAGTTGCAAATGACATATCAGATAAAGGGTTAATATCCAGAATCTATAAGGAACTCACCAAACTTCACGCCCGAAAAACAAACAACCCAGTGAAGAAATGGGCAGAAGATATGAACAGACACTTCTCCAAAGAGGACATCCAGATGGCCAACAGACACATGAAACGATGCTCAGCATCCCTCCTCATCAGCGAAATACAAATCAAAACCACACTGAGATACCACCTCACGCCAGTCAGAGTGGCTAAAATGAGCAAATCAGAGAACTCTAGATGCTGGCGAGGATGTGGAGAAACGGGCACCCTCCTGCACTGTTGGTGGGAATGTAAACTGGTACAGCCCCTCTGGAAAACAGTGTGGAGGTTCCTAAGGAAACTAACAATAGAACTCCCCTAGGACCCAGCAATAGCACTGCTAGGAATTTACCCAAGGGATACAGAAATGCTGATGCATAGGAGCACATGTACCCCAATGTTCATAGCAGCACTCTCCACAATAGCTAAAACCTGGAAAGAGCCTAAGTGTCCATCAACAGATGAATGGATCAAGAAGATGTGGTTTATCTATACCATGGAATACTACATGGCAATGAGAAACAATGAAATCTGGCCATGTGTAGCAACATGGATGGACCTTGAGGGTGTTATGCTGAGCGAAATAAGTCAGGCAGAGAAAGACAAATATCATATGTGTGCACGTATAGGAGGATTAGGAGGAGCTTAACAGAGGACCAAGGGGGAGAAGAAGGGCAGAAATGGTGGGGGAAAGGGGGAGAGGCAAACCATGAGAGACTCTTGAATGCTGACAAAAACTGAGGACTGGTGGATGTGGGGGGGAGGAGGGGGGCATGGAGGAGGGCACTTGTGGGGATGAGCACTGGGTGTTATGTGGAAACTAATTTGAGAATAAACTATTTGTAATAAAAAAAAAAAAAAAAAAAAAAAGTAATTCATTCTAAGTACATCTAAAAATTTATACACATGTAATTATGGTAAAACTGGAAAAAATAGTTTTTCAGGCTTGGCACAAAAAAAAACCCAAAACAGACGTCCTGTTTTTTAAGATCTCCCCAGTTAATTAATTTTGGTTTTGCTTAAGATGTAACCAAAGGCCACATAATAGGCACATTTATTAAATCAATAGCAATAGTATTTGTCATGCAAATAGGATGTGCTAGCCGTATTTCTGTACACAGCAATGTAGGAATTTATAGTTGTGTCATAAGTCACAACAAAACCTGGATCTTCTGTTTTTTGTAATTACGATTTTTGTTTTGAACTGGAGATTGACATTTATCATTTAAAATAGTCCTATTAATGAATAAAGCTGGCAAAATACACCTCAAGAAAAAAAAAAAAAGATGTCATTACTACCTAAGGCACTCTACACATTCAATGCAATTCCAATCAAAATTGCACCAGCATACTTCTCAAAACTAGAACAAACTATCCAAACATTTGTATGGAACCACAAAAGACCCCGAATAGCCAAAGTAATCCTGAAAAATAAAACCAAAACGGGAGGATCACCATCCCAGACTTTAGCCTCTACTACAAAGCTGTCATCATCAAGACAGTATGGTATTGGCACAAAAACAGACACATAGACCAATGGAACAGAATTGAGAACTCAGAAGTGGACCCAAAAGTATACAGCCAACTGATCTTTGACAAAGCAGGAAAGAATATCCGATGGAAAAGACAGCCTTTTTAACAGATGGTGTTGGGAGAACTGGACAGCAACATGCAGAAGAATGAAACTAGATCATTTTCTCACACCATGCACAAAATAAACTCAAAATGGATAAAGGACCTGAATGTGAGACAGGAACACCCTATCAACACCCTAGAGGAGAAAGCAGGAAACAACCTCCTTGACCTCCACCGCAGCAACTTCTTACTTGACACATCCCCAAAAGCACGGGAATTAAGAGCAAAAACAAACTGTTGGGACCTCCTCAAGATTAAAAGCTTCTGCACAGCCAAGGAAACAACCCAGAAAATTAATAGGCAACCAACGGAATGGGAAAAGATAGTTGCAAATGACATATCAGATAAGGGTTGATATCCAGAATCTACAAGGAACTCACCAAACTACACGCCCGAAAAACAAACAACCCAGTGAAGAAATGGGCAGAAGATATGAACAGACACTTCTCCAAAGAGGACATCCAGATGGCCAACAGACACATGAAACGATGCTCAGCATCCCTCCTCATCAGGGAAATACAAATCAAAACCACACTGAGATACCACCTCACGCCAGTCAGAGTGGCTAAAATGAGCCAATCAGAGAACTCTAGATGCTGGCGAGGATGTGGAGAAACGGGCACCCTCCTACACTGTTGGTGGGAATGTAAACTGGTACAGCCCCTCTGGAAAACAGTGTGGAGGTTCCTCAGGAAACTAACAATAGAACTCCCCTATGACCCAGCAATAGCACTGCTAGGAATTTACCCAAGGGATACAGAAATGTTAATGCATAGGAGCACATGAACCCCAATGTTCATAGCAGCACTCTCCACAATAGCTAAAACATGGAAAGAGCCTAAGTGTCCATCAACAGATGAATGGATCAAGAAGATGTGGTTTATCTATACCATGGAATACTACATGGCAATGAGAAAGAATGAAATCTGGCCATGTGTAGCAACATGGATGGACCTTGAGGGTGTTATGCTGAGCGAAATAAGTCAGGCAGAGAAAGACAAATATCATATGTGTGCACATATAGGAGGATTAGGAGGAGCTTAACAGAGGACCAAGGGGGAGAAGAAGGGCAGAAATGGTGGGGGAAAGGGGAGAGGCAAACCATGAGAGACTCTTGAATGCTGACAAAAACTGAGGACTGGTGGATGTGGGGGGAGGAGGGGTGGGCATGGAGGAGGGCACTTGTGGGGATGAGCACTGGGTGTTATGTGGAAACTAATTTGACAATAAACTATTTTTAAAAAAAAACAGCTGGATAACTATCAAATCATTCTGAATACTCAATAAATTAATCTGAGGGCTCATAAAACATACACCATGAAAGACTCTTGAATACTGAGAACAAACTGAGGGCTGATAGGGTGGGGGGACGGGAGGGGAGTGATGGGCATGGAGGAGGGCACTTGTGGGGATAAGCACTGGGTGTTATATGGAAACCAACTTGACAATAAACTATTTGTAAAAAAAAAAAATACATACTGCACAAGTAGAAGGAGAGAAGAGGCTACTTAGAGGAAGGTAGGAAGTGTGGATACATGGTTTTGGGGAGAAATAAATCATGGGTATTGTGGAGGGGAGGAAGCCCTCATTTTGAAGAAAGGCAAAAGAGAGTGGAAAACACACAAATATGCACAAGGGGAAATGCTTCCCCAAATCCATTGGCTAGGAGAACTCTGAGAGGCGCTGAATTTCCTGAGTTTTTGCAACCCATGGGACACAATGACAGGAGTTTTAGAGGTTCCTGGACTTGGCTGATATAGAGACCTGAGGATGCTGTCCTGCTCCTAGAATGGAGATAGGCAAACAACCCTGGAGCATACTGTGTGGCCTGAGAATTGCCTAAGAGGCATGAAGTGAGACTGTTTGTACTTTTTGGAACACATCTGTGAGAGGTGGCATTGCCTCTCTAGGGAGGCAATTTCTCTTCAATGCTCTTCAGCATAGGCACAGAGACACTTGCTGAGGACAGCTCACCAGGACAGTGGCTGTTTAGCCTGCTTGCTCTAAATCTCATGTCCTTGAACTCTGGTGCAACTGTCATTCTGCTTCATATTTGCATTACTCCCAGTGTGGTGAAGCTGTTTTCCAGAGGACCAGCACAGATGCTTGCAACACCAGGATCCTGAGGTTTGGAATTTTAAAAGTCAGCAGGTCTGGCTAAGGTCATGCTCATGGTGTGCAGTGCTGCTCCAGGAATTCAAGTGATCCAGAGACAGACGGTGTGAAATCAGATATCTAAAATTGCCTGTGATACATGAGCGGATAGTATCTGCTCATTTGAAAGTGCTTCCCTGAGAGCAGCAAGCACACATTCCCCTCACCAGGGGCAAAAGAATGAGATGTTGCCATTTCCTCCCCCCACCCCTCAGCATAAAGCAACTTCAATAAACAGCACAGTGTGAACACTGGCTGCCTAAAGTGTTCACACCAAGTCCTGCCCCTCTGCACATGGCTGGGACTGCATTTCTCTGCCAAGTGTTCCTAAGAAAAAACACAGCAAGCTCCTTCCCCCAGAACCAGCAGAAAACCCAGCACACATCATGTCTACTGACCAGTTCGGCACAGCTTCAGTTCTGAAGGAAATAGCATCAGAGTCATTTTAGCAAACAGACCAGAGCACACCAAGTAAAAACTCACTACATGTTTGCCAAGGTGAAAAAACTCCCCACTGCAAGCAAGGAGAAACTATGGAGATGACTGACCTGAAAGAGAGAGGGGAAAAAACAGCAGCAAAGTGCATGTACCACATACAAGAGACATTACTTGAAGTGCCAGGTTCAAGACAGTATATGGCCTATTTTTCATAATGCCATTGAACTTAAGAGCAGGAAACATAACAGTCTTTCCTAACAAAAAGAAGACAGAGACATAGACAAAATGGCAAGACAGAGAAATGCATCCCAAAAGAAAGAACAAGTAAAGGTCATGGCCAGGGACCTAACTGAAATTGTTAAAAGTGATATGCCTCTTCAGAATTTAAAGCAACATCTTTAGGATAATAGCTCAATTTGAGAAAAACATGGAAGACATCAGGGAGACACAACAGAGATTTTAATAAAAAGCTAAAAACCAATTAAATCAAAATAAAAAATTCAGTAGTTGAAATTCAAAACTGACTGGCTTTAATATCCTTAAAGATAGAAGAAGTATAGGAAGGAATAAGTGATATAGAAGAAAGAATAATGGAAAATAAGAAAGCTGAAAAGAAGTCAGAAAGAAAAATATAGGATCATGAATGTAGACATTGGGAACTCAGGGAATCGATAAAGAGTAATAACATTCATATCATAGGATTTCAAGAAAAAGAAAAGAATGAAAAAGGGGCAGAAGGTTTATTTCAGGAAATTTTAGCTGAATACTTCCCAATCTGGGGAAGGAAACAGATATCGAAATCTAATAGTCACAGAGAACTGCCATAAAAATCAATGAAAGTATGCTAAAAGCAAGACATACGGCAGTTAAATTTGAAAAATATAGGGATAAAGAAAAAAAATCCTAAAAGCAGCAAGACAAAAGAAATTCCTACCATACATAAGATTAATAAGGTTAGCAACAGATATCTCCACAGAAACTTAGCAAACCACAAGACAGTGGCATGATATATTCAACGTGCTGAATGGGAAAACTATGCAGGCAAGAATACTCTATCCATCAAGGCTGTCATTCAGAATAGAAGGAGAGAGAAAGAATTTCCCTGATAGCCAACAAACTTAAAGAGTTTGTAACCAATAAACCAGCTATGAAAGAATTATTAAAGGGGACTCTTTGAATGGGAAGGAAATAGCAAAAGTGACAAAGATCGAGAGGAACAGAGAAGATCTCCAAAACCAATGACAAAACAAGTAATAAAATGGCACTAAATACATATCTGTCAATAATTACTCCGATTGTAAATGGACAAAATGCTGCAATCAAAGCACATAAGGTGTCAGAATAAATAAAAAACTGAGACCATCTATATTCTGCCTACAAGAGATGCATTTTAGACCTAAAGTCACCTGAAGATTGAAAATGAGGAGATGGAGAAATATTTATCATGCAAATGGACGTCAAAAGAAACCCAGAGTACCACCACCAGTATCAGATAAACTAGATTTTAAGCCAAAGTCTGTAACAAGAGATGAAGTAGGGCACTATGTCCTCTAATAAAGGTGTCTATGCAACAAGAAGATTTCATATTTGTATTTATGTGCCCACTTGAAGCCCCAAATATATTAAACATTTAATAACTAACATAAAGGAACTCCTTGATATTAATACAACAATAATAGGGAATTTTAACAACCACTTACATCAATGGACAGATCATCTAAGTAGAAAATCAACAAGGAAACAATGGCTTTAAATGACACACTGGACTGAATGGACTTAACAGATATATGCAGACCATTTCATCCTAAAGCAGCAGAATACATATTCTTTTCACGTGCACATGGAACGCTCTATAGAACAGATCATATACTGGATAACAAATCAGGCCTTAACTAGTACAAAAGGACTGAGATCATACTATATATTTTCTTACCACAACACTATGAAATATGAAGTCAAACAGAAGAAAAAAATGGAATACCCACGAATACATGAAATATAAAAACACCATACTAATAGAAGAATGAGTGAATAGGAAACTAAAAAAGAAATTTAAAAAATACATAAATCACATATGAAAATGAGAACAGGATGGTTCAAAACCTTGGGTATACAGCAAAAGCAGCCATAAGAGGGAAATATAAACAACACAAGCCTAACTCAAGAAGCAAGCAAAATCTCTAATAAACAACCCTTAAAGGAGGTGAATTTACCCCTAAAGCAGGTAGAAAAGAACAATAAATGAAGCCTAAAGGAACAGAAAAAGGGAAATAAAGATTAGAGCAGAAATAAATAATATAGGATCAACAACAAGAACAAAATAAAAACCAGTAGAACAGATCAATGAAAGCAAATGCTGGTTCTTTGAAAACCTTAATAAAATTGATGAGCCCCTATCCAGATTTATCAAAAAGAAAAGAGAAATAACCCAAAGAATTAAAATCACAAGTGAGAGAGGAGAGGTCACAAACAACACTACTGAAATACAAACAATTGTGGGAGTGTTATGAAAAAGTATATACCATTGAATTAATAATCAGGAAGAAATGAATAAATTCCTAGAAACATGCGTATTGCCAAAACTCAAATAAGAAGAAATAAAAGACTTGAACAGCCAATATCCAACAAAGAAACTGAAACAGTAATCAAAAATCCCCCAACAAATAAAAGTCCAAGGACACCTGTCTTCACAGAAGAAATCTACCAAACATTTAAAGAAGAGTTAATACCTATTCATCTCAAAGTATTTCAAATAACATAAATGAAAGGAAAACTTTGAATCTCATTCTATGAGGTCAGCATTACACAGCATTTGTCAAAAGCCCGACAAAGACCCCACAAAAAATAAAGAACCACAGGCCAAATATCCCTGATGAACATGGTTGCAAAAATTCTCAACAAAATACTAGCAAATCAATCCAAAAGTACATTAAAAAGATTTCACCAAAATCAGTTGGAATTTATTCCTTGGATGTAAGTGCGGTTCAATTTTCACAAATCAATCAACGTGATACACCATATTAATAAAAGAAAGAATAAAAACCACATAATCCTCTCAATAGATGCAGAAAAAGCATTTGGCAAAGTACAACATCCATTAACGAAAAAACCTTGAAAAATAGCGTTAGATGGCACGTAGGTCATAATAATAAAAGCCATATACAAAAAACACACAGCTAATATCATCCTCAATGGGAAAAACTGATAGACTTTCCTCTATGGAAAGGGAACAAGAATGGGATGTCCGCTTTCATCACTGTTATCTAACGTAGTACTGGAAATCCTAGTCTCAGCAATCAGACAATAAAAGGAATTAAAAGTTATCCAAAACAGCAAGGAAGACGTTACAATTTGGTATTTGTAGAAGACATGATATTCTATGTAGAAAACCCAAAAGATGACACAAATAAATTGCTAGAATTGACACATGAATTCAGTAAACTTGTAGGTTACAGAATCAACATACAGAAATCTGTTGCATTTCTATACACCAATGCTGAAGCAGCAGGAAGAGAAATCAAGAACTGATCCCACTTAAAATTGCACCAAATACCAGAAGATACATAGCTATAATGCCAATCAAAGAGATAAAAGATACGTACTCAGAAGCTATAAAACACTTATGAAAAAAAGGAACATGACACAAAGGAATGGAAAAATATTCCACTATGATGGATTGGAAGAACAATTATTGTTAAAATATCTGTTCTACACAAAGCAATTTAAGCATTTAATGCAATCCCTAGCCAACAACCACCAGCATTTCTTACAGGGATAGAAGAAGCAGTCTTAAAATTTGTATGGAACCATAAAATGTCCCTAATAGCCACGGCAATCTTGGAAAAGAAAAGCAAAGCTGGAGGCATCACCATTCCTGGACTTTAAGTTCTATTACAAAGCTGTAGTGATCAAGGCAATGTGGTACAGGCACAAAAACAGACACATAGACCAATGGAATACAATAGAAAACACACAAATGAACCCAAAACTGTACAACAAATCTTTGACAATTTCAGGAAAAAATACCCAATAGAAAAAAGACAGTCTCTTCAACAAATGGTGTTGGGAAAACTGGACAGCAACATGCAAAAGAATGAATATGGATCACTTTCTTAAACCATGTACAAAAATATATTCAGTATGGATCTGAGACATGAAACCATCAAAATTCTTGATAACATAGGCAGTAACCTCTTTGATATCAGCCATAGTAACTTCTTACTAGATTTGTCTGTCTCCCAAGGCAAGGGAAACACAAGCAAAAATGAAATACTGGGACTTCATCAAGATGTGTTTCTGCACAGCAAAGGACATAATCAACAAAACTAAACAGCAGTATTATGCATGGGAGAAGATTTTAGCAAGTGACATATCTGATGAAGGGTAAGTATCCAAAATCAATAAAAAACGGATATAATTCAACACCCCAAAACCAAACAATCTAGTTATGAAATTGGCTGAAGACATGAACACTTTTCAAAGAAGACATACAGATGGCTAACAGACACATGAAAAGATGCTGAACATCACCCACCAGCAGGGAAATAGAAATCAAAACTGCCATGAGATGTCACTTCACTCCAGACAGTATAGCTTAGATTAACACAAGAGGGAAGAGGTGCTTGTGAAGATGTAGAGAAAGGAAAACTCTGTTACACTGTTGCTGGACATGCAAACAGGTTCAGTCACTGTGGAAAACAGTATGGAGGTTCCTGAAAAAGTTCAAAATAGAACTACTCTACAATCCAGAATTGGTAATTGCACTACTTGTTATTTACCCAAAGGATATATAATTACTGATTCAGAGGGCAAGATGGCGGAGAAGTAGGGAGCACCGTACATTTCGCCTGCACTCATCTCTCAAACAGAGAAGGCCTGAAGTCATAGGACACTGAGCCACAGGAGTTTGGGAAGAGAAAGAGACAAAGTACACTGGGAAGGAGACCTCAGTCTTCACGCATAAGTGCATGAGTATGAACTGGGGAAGATAAAAGCGGGACTGGACCCAGAGATATGGAAGGAGGGGAGGGAACCCAGCTTGCATGCAGCTGCGGTGAGTGATAAACCTGAGAGTGGTGGCGAGCTGCCACGAGTCCAGAGGAAAGGAAAGAAAAGCTGAGATTGTTCATAGAACCGTCCCTGGAGAAGAGAAAAAAACCTCGGATTGGAAAGACAGTGTTTTTTTAGTTCTGGCTGCGGTGCTGACTTTAAACTAGGTGCCCTGGTCCCAGAAGGCGCCAGGAAAAACAACTGCCTTGCACCCGGCACCATCCATGGCGGAGGCGGCCTGGTGAACTGGCAGCAACTCCTGTGGAGGCGGTCCCAGCACCGGGTGAAGCAGCAGTGGCACGCGCGACATCGGCCCATTAAAGCGGCAGTGGGTGCAGCTGCGACCTGGTGAAGTGGCGCCGGCGCCGGATGAAGTGGAGACTGCGTGAGGGAAAGTTGCCTGCCGAAGCGACGGTGGCTGGTAAAGCGGTTGCGGTAGGGAGAGGCGAAACGGACTCTGGGGAAGTGAAGTTGCTACGTTCCCCAAAGGCAATCGGGTTGTATTGCTGCTTGACCCTGGCAGATCTGAGGCTGCGACACTTCCCCCACCCTCCACTCAACCCCCGGTTACAGGGAAGCAGCGACCAGAGGAACTATTAATGGCGGTATAACAAAGCCTCTCAGGAGTAATCAGACTAGTTTCTCTGGATAACACCACCGTCTTTCTCTCACCTCTCCAACCATATTCCACCGTTTAGCTCTTTGAAAAAAGCTTCTTATCCCTTCTGCCTGTTCATTCTATCTCCAATTTTGCTCATTTCCGCTCTGTCTTCTCTCTCTTTCTCTATGCTCTTCAACCAGAACTGCATAAACCCGGCTATTTGATTGTAGCTGGGAAATCCGGTTATATGCTTTAAACTGATCTTTGTCTATCAGTTTTCTTCTTTCTTCCTTTTCTTTTCTTCTTTTTGACTTTTTTATGTATTTTTATTTTCTATCATTCGCCTTCCCTCCTCCATCTTTTCTCATTACTTTCTAGTTTTTCCTTTCGGTTAGCGTGATTGTTGGATTTGTCTGTGCGTTTGTGTCCCTCTGTTCCCTATATATTCGTCTGTATGTTTTCTTCTCCATGGATACCTCAAGAAACAAGCCAAAACACATGGTGGAGAGTCCCAAATACGACTACGAGTAGGAAAATAAAATAACCAAGGTCTCAACAAGATAGACCAAAAGATACCATTCAAAGAAAATTTTCTGAAAGGATAGGCCCTGGACAGTCAAAGAGTTTTCTTGGGTATAGCAGCGCTCACAGGTGCGGAGCATAACAAGTCTTTAAAAGTAACAAGACAAGTAATAACCAAAATGACACAACGAAAGAGATCTCCCTCAAAGAAATTCCAAAAAGAATTGACAGCTAATGAACTCCTCAAAACAGATATAAGCAGCATAACTGATCAAGATTTTAGAACAATAATCGTAAAATTAATCGCTGGACTTGCAAAAAGCAGGGAGGACATCAAAGAAACTATGGCTACAAACAACATGGAGAACAAAAATAGGCACGATAAATTAAAAATGCGATAAATGAAATACATAATAAACTGGAGGTGTCCAATGCATGGGTTGAAGAGGCAGAAAAGAGAATAAGTGATTTAGAAGACACCATTATATAAAAACAAGAAGCTGACCAAAAAAAGACACAACTGATCCAGGAACATGAAAGAAGAGTTCAAGAGCTCAGCGATATGGTCAAACGCAACAATATCCATATCATAGGAATCGCAGAAGAAGAAGAGAGAGGGAAAGGTGCTGAAGGAGTCCTGGAACAAATTATAGCAAAGAACTTCCCCAACTGGGGGAAGGAAGTAAACGTTGAAATACAAGAGGTTCAGAGGACTCCCCTCAGATGTAATTTCAATCGATCTTCTGCACGACATATCATAGTGAAAATGGCAAAATAGAAGGACAAAGAGAGAATTTTTAAAGCAGCTAGGGAGAAAAGGGCCCTAATATACAAAGGGAAACTTATCAGAGTGGTGACAGACCTATCTACTGAAACTTGGCAGGCCAGAAAGGAATGGCAGGAGATCTTCAATGTGATGAACAGAAAAAATATGCAGCCAAGAATCCTCTATCCAGCAAGCCTGTCATTCAAAATAGAAGGAGAGATAAAGGTCTTTCCAAATAAACAAAAATTGAAAGAATTTTTCACCACTAAGTCAGCCCTACAAGAAATCCTGAGGGAGACTCTCTGAGGGAAGTGTTGCAAGGAACGAAGACAACAGAGACACCACCACAATCATGAACCCCACAAAGAACACAATCTAAACACACATATTTCAATAATAACACTGAATGTAAATGGGCTGAATGCTCCAATCAAAAGACATAGGGTGAAGAATGGATAAAAAAAACAATATCCATCAATTTGCTGTCTACAAGAAATGCATTTTAGATTTGAAGATACATTCAGATTAAAAGTAAGGGGATGGGGAAATATCTATCATGCTACAGGAAGACAAAAGAAAGCTGGAGTAGCTATACTTATATCACACAAACTGGACTTTAAATTAAAGACAATAACAAGGGATGAAGAAAGGCATTATATAATAATTACAGGGTCCATCCATCAGGAAGAACTAACAATTATAAATGTTAACGCACCGAATATGGGAGCACCTAACTATTTAAAACAATGAATCACAAACAGAAACAGGCTCATAGAAAAGAATGTGCTAATAGCAGGAGACTTTAGTACTCTGCTCACAGCAATGGATAGGTCAACCAGACAGAAAATCACTACAGAAACAATGGACTTGAAGAAACAATAGACCAGATGGATCTGACAGATATATTTAGAACTCTGCATCCTGAGGCCAAGATATTCACCTTCTTCTCATTTGCGCATGGCACATTCTCCAAGATAGATCACATACTGGGACGTGAGACAGCCCTCAATAAATATAAAAGAATTGAGATCATACCATGCACACTGTCAGATCATAATGCTTTGAAACTTGAAATCAATCACAGGAAGAAGTCTGGAAAACGTCTAAAAACATGGAGGTTAAAGAATACCCTACTACAGAATGAATGGGCCAATCAGGCAATTAGAGAAGAAATTTAAAAATATATGGAAACAAATGAAATAGAAAATACAACAATCCAAACTCTATGGGATGCGGCAAAGGCAGTCCTAATTGGAAAGTACATTGCTCTCCAGGTCTATTTCAAGAGATTAGAGAAAGCACAAGTGCAAAATCTAAAAGCACACCTAAAGGAACTAGAAACAGAACAACAAGAGCACCTTAAACCCAGTAGAAGAAGCAGAAATAAAGAACATAGAGACCAAAGAAACAATAACAAATCGATAAAACCAAGAGTCGGTTCTTTGAAAAAATAAACAAAATTGACAAACCTCTAGCCAGGCTTCTCAAAAAGAAAAGAGAGAGGGGTGCCTGGTGGCTTAGTCGGTTAAGCGTCCGACTTTCGCTTAGGTCATGATCTCGCGGTTCATGGGTTCGAGCCCCATGTCGGGCTCTGTGCTGACTGCCAGCTGAGAGCCTGGAGCCAATTTCAGAGTCTCTGTCTCCCTCTCTCTCTGACCCTCCCCTGCTCACGCTGTCTCTCTCTTTCTTAGAAATAAATAAAAAATATTTTAAAAAAAAAAAAGAAAAGAAAAGAAAAGAGAGAGCACCCAAATAGACAAAATCATGAATGAAAATGGACTTATTACAAACAACCCCTCAGAAATACAAGTAATTATCAGGGAATACTATGAAAAATGACATGCCAACGATTTGGAAAACATAGAAGAAATGGAGAAATTCCTCAACAGACACACACTACCAAAATTCACACAGGAAGAAATAGAAAATCTGAACAGACACATAAGTAGTGAAGAAATCGAATCATTTATCAAAAATTTCCCAACTAATAAAAGCCCTGGACCTGATGGCTTCCAAGGGGAGTTCTACCAGACATTTAAAATGGAATTAATACCAATTCTTATCAAGCTATTCCAAAAAATAGAAATTGAAGGAAAACTTCCAGACCTGTTTTATAAAGCCAGCATCACTCTAAATCCCAGCCAGACAAAGACCCAGACAAAAAAGAGAACTACAGGCCAATATCCTTGATGAATACAGATGCAAAAATCCTCAACAAGATCCTTGCAAATCGAATCCAACAGCACATAAAAAGAATTATCCACCAAGATCAAGTGGGATTCGTTCCTGGGTTAAAGGGCTGGTTCAATATTTGCAAATCAATCAATGTGATACATCACATCAACAAAAGAAAAGATAAAAACCATATAATCCTGTCAATAGATGCAGAAAAAGCATTCGACAAATTACAACATCCCTTCTTAATAAAGACCCTCGAGAAAGTCTGGATAGAAGGAACTTACTTAAACATCATAAATGCCATCTATGAGAAGTCCTCAGCTAACATCATCCTCAATGGGGAACAACTGAGAGTTTTCCCCCTGAGGTCGATAACACGACAGGGATATCTATTCTCACCACTGTTGTTTAACATAATGCTGGAAGTCCTAGCGTCAGCCATTAGACAACAAAAGGAAATCAAAGGCATCAAAATCAACAAAGGTGAGGGTACAAAATCAATGTACAGAAATCGGTTGAATTTTTATACACCAACAATGAAGCAACAGAAAGAGAAATCAAGAAACTGATCCCATTCACAATTGCACAAAAAACCATAAAGTACCTAGGAATAAACCTAACCAAGGATATAAGAGATCTGTATGATGAAAACTATAGAAAACTTATGAAGGAAATTGAAGAAGACACAAAGAAATGGAAAAACATTCCATGCTCATGGATAGGAAGAATAAGTATAGTTAAGATGTCATTACTACCTAAGGCACTCTACACATTCAATGCAATTCCAATCAAAATTGCACCAGCATACTTCTCAAAACTAGAACAAACTATCCTAAAATTTGTATGGAACCACAAAAGACCCTGAATACCCAAAGTAATACTAAGGAATAAAACCAAAAAGGGAGGTATCACCATCCCAGACTTTAGCCTCTACTACAAAGCTGTCATCATCAAGACAGTATGGTATTGGCACAAAAACAGACACATAGACCAATGGAATAGAACTGAGAACTGAGAATTGGACCCAAAAGTATACAGCCAACTAATCTTTGACAAACCAGGAAAGAGTATCCAATGGAAAAAAGACAGCCTTTTTAACAGATGGTGCTGGGAGAACTGGACAGCAACATGCAGAAGAATGAAACTAGATCATTTTCTCACACTATACATGAAAAGAAACTCAAAATGGATAAAGGACTTGAATGTGAGACAGGAAACTATCAAAACCCTAGAGGAGAAAGCAGGAAACAACCTGCATGACCCCCACCGCAGCAATTTCTAACTTGACACATCCCTAAAAGCAAAAGAATCAAGAGCAAAAATAAACTGTGGGACCCCATCAAGATTAAAAGCTTCTGCAGAGCGGGGCGCCTGGGTGGCTTAGTCGGTTAAGCGTCCGACTTTCGCTTAGGTCATGATCTCGCGGTTAGTGGGTTCGGGCCCCGCGTCGGGCTCTGTGCTGACTGCCAGCTCAGAGCCTGGAGCCTGCTTCGGTCTGTGACTCCCTCTCTCTCTGACCCTCCCCTGCTCATGCTGTCTCTCTCTCTCTCTCCTAGAAATAAATAAAACATTAAAAAAAAATTTTTAAAAGCTTCTGCAGAGCAAAGGAAACAATCCATAAAACTAATAGGCAACCGACAGAATGGGAAAAGATAGTTGCAAATGACATATCAGACAAAGGGTTAATATCCAAAATATATAAGGAACTCACCAAATTCCACACCCGAAAAACAAACAACCCAGCAAAGAAATGGGCAGAAGATATGAACAGACACCTCTCCAAAGAGGACATCCAGATGGCCAACAGACACATGAAACGATGCTCAGCGTCCCTCCTCATCAGGGAAATACAAATGAAAACCACACTGAGATACCACCTCACGCCAGTCAGAGTGGCTAAAATGAGCAAATCAGAGAACTCTAGATGCTGGCGAGGATGTGGAGAGACGGGCACCCTCCTACACTCTTGGTGGGAATGTAAACTGGTACAGCCCCTCTGGAAAACAGTGTGGAGGTTCCTCAGGAAACTAACAATAGAACTCCCCTAGGACCCAGCAATAGCACTGCTAGGAATTTACCCAAGGGATACAGGAGTGCTGATGCATAGGAGCACATGTACCCCAATGTTCATAGCAGCGCTCTCAACAATAGCCAAAACATGGAAAGAACCTAATGGTCGAATGGATCAAGAAGATGTGGTTTATCTATACGATGGAATACTATATGGCATTGAGAAAAAATGAAATCTGGCCATGTGTAGCAACCTGGATGGACCTTGAGGGTGGTATGCTGAGCGAAATAAGTCTGGCAGAGGACAGATACCATACGTTTGCACGTATGGGAGGATTAGGAGGAACTTAACGGAGGTCAAGGGGGAGAAGAAGTGGGGAAATATTGGGGGAGAGGGAGAGAGGCAAACCATGAGAGACTCTTGAATACTGAACAAACTGAGGACTGATGGGTGTGGGGGGGAGGGGAGCGATAGGCATGGAG
This sequence comes from Proteles cristata cristata, assembly GCA_017311185.1. Lineage (NCBI taxonomy): Eukaryota > Metazoa > Chordata > Mammalia > Carnivora > Hyaenidae > Proteles > Proteles cristata. The sequence continues at coordinate 19,403 of JAESUZ010003346.1, read as the reverse complement.
GAGGGCACTTGTGGGGATGAGCACTGGGTGTTATACGTAAACCAACTTGACAATAAACTATTTGTAAAAAAAATAAATAAAAATAAAAAAAGAATTACAGAAAAAAAATACTGATTCAAAGGGATACATGCTTCCACATATGTATAACAGCATTATCCATAATAGCCAAATTATAAAAGGAGACCAAATATCCATCATCTGAATGGATAAAGAAATATAATACTCAGTGTTAAAAAATACTCTTACTCACCCATAAAAAAGAATGAATTCTTGCCATTTGTAAACATGTGTATGGAGCTAGATGGTATTATATTAAGCAAAATAAGGCAGTCAGAGAAAAACAAATACCATATGAATTCACTCATATGTGGAAGTTAAGAAACAAAACAGATGAACACAGGGGAAAGAAGAAAAAGGAAGGGCAAATCAGAAAACAGACTCTTAACAGAACAAAGTAAGGGTTACTTGAAGGGAGGTGGGCAAGGGGATGAGATAAATGTGTGATGGGTCTTTGGATGACACTTGTTGTGATGAGCACTGGGTGTTGTATGTAACTGTTGAATCACTAAGTTCTACATCTGAAACTAATATTACACTGTATGTTAACTGAGATTTAGATTAAAACTTAAAAAAATGTTATGCTACTAATGTGAACAACTTAGCATCAATAGATACATTTCTACAAACACACAACCTTCTAAAAGTTAATGAGGAAGAAATAGAAAATCCAAACATGCCAATTCCTAGAAAGAAAACTGAATTGGTAATCATAATCTTCCAAGAACCAAAAGTTCAGAGACAGAAGGCATCACAGATAAAACATTTAAAGAAGAGATAATACCCATTTTCTTTAAACTATTCCAAAAATGTTAAAGTGAAAAGAAAGCTTTCAAATACATTTACAAGTGTAGAATTACTCTGATTCCAAAATGAATCAAGGACACTATGAAAAGAAAATTACAGGGGCACCTGGGTGGCTCAGTCGGTTAAGCATCCAGCTTCGGCTCAGGTCATTACCTCTCAGTTTGTGGGTTCGAGCCCCGCATTGGGCTCTGTGCTGATAGCTAGCTCCATAGCCTGGAGCCTGTCTTCGGATTCTGTGTCTCCCTCTCTTTCTGTCCCTCTCCTGCTCACGCTGTCTCTCTCTCTCTCAAAAATAAACAAAACATTAAAAATTAAAAAAAATAAAATTACAGGTAATTCTTGGTCAACATATATACAGGAATCCTCAACAAAATATTAACAAATAGCATTCAATAATTAAGCAATAAACAACATTAAGTAGATTATTCACTGTAATCAAGTTGGATTTATATATTCTCAGATGCAAGAAGAGTTGAACAACCAGAAATCAACAAACTTGATACACTACATTGTTAGAGCCGCACCAGCCTCGCTGGATGACAAAGTCATATTGAGGAAATGGCAGCGTTTGCACAGCTCTTTCCATGAAAAGTGAAAACAGGTATCTCCTTCTGTGACTACTGGCTCATGTTGGAAATGAGTCTGCTGTTATTGACTAGGCCTCCACAATATTCCAAATCAGACCAATATTCCCCACACAGATACCTCATAAGAGAAAGCATATTCCTGCCCCTTATACATTTTAGATGAAAGCACTGTAGATGTTTGTCAAAAGACTCTTCCTATGGGCCTTGTATATCCAAGACTTAGATAATAAAGGGGGTTAAGAACACAAGAGTTACAATTAAGTCTGGCTCTGAGTTAAAGAGCCTAATTTAGAGTTAAGTAACAGAGAAGGGCAAAACATAAGTCACTACATATACCTTTGCTAATTGGTGATGTATAGCAGTCCCTTCCCCCAAGGCCTACATTCCACAAATACCTTCCCTTACACTGGCAGTTGGGATGAGGATAGATAAGAGTTGCTAAAACATAAACCCAAATATGAAGGCTGACACATTTAGGGCCCCCATGGTATTTACACACACAGCATCAAAAAGAAAAGTTTGCACAAACACTTTATTAACCAGCTCAAAATACATCCTTCCTCTTGTGAGCCAGACAGAATGACTCCTAGCCCATCTATACACAAATTAACCTATGACATAAAACTTGTTTTTGTACACTTTCCAAAGCATCTTATCACAGAAAATTATCCATTGTAAAAATTCCATTTTCTGATGTCATGTTATTGTATGACCTATAAATAAGGACACCAAAACCAACAAAACAGAGATGCCTGCCTGGTGATTAGAAATAATCTTGGGGATCTCTCATCATTCTCACCAACACGTCCATCCGTCAGGCAACCCTGGACCAGCTGGAGCGGGACTCTGGCACCACATTAACAAGAGAAATAATAAAAATTATGTAATCATCTCAATACATACAGATGAAGTATTTAACAAAATTCAAAACCAATTTATAATAAAAATTCTCAATATACTCTGTTTAGGGAACATACCTCTGCATGATGAAGACCATATGTTAAAAACTCACAGCTAGCATCTAGTCAATGGTGAAAAACAGAGAACATTTCCTCTAAGATTAGAACCAAAACAATGATGTCTATTCCTCCCACTTTTCAATAAAGTAATGGAAGTCCCAGCCATACAAAACAAAAACAAGAAAATAATGAAGAATATCCATATTGGAAAGAAGTAGAATTACCACTACTTTCAGATAAAATGATAATATATGTGGAAAACTCTAAAGTGTCTTCAAAAACACTGCTATAGGTAATAAATTAATCAAGAAGTTTGTAGGATACAAAATTAATATACAGGTTCTGTTGCAATTCTATATACTAATAACAAAATAGCAGAAAGAGAAATTAAGAAAGAAATTCTATTTTTAACTGCCCCTAAAATAAAATAACTAGGAATAAATTTAACTAAGGGAGGGAAAGACGTATACTAAGAAAACCATAAAACATTTCTGGAAAAAACTGAAGACAAAATAAACAAATGCAAATTATTCCATGCTCATGAATTGGAAAAATTAATATTGTCCAAATATTTATGATATTCAAAGCAATCTACTGATTCAATGTGATCCCTATTAAACGACAATAGTCCAATTCTAACCAACTAATCTTTGACAAAGCAGGAAAGAGTATCCAGTGGAAAAAAGACAGCCTCTTTAACAGATGATGATGGGAGGACTGAACAGCAACATGCAGAAGAATGATACTAGTTCATTTTCTCACACTATACACAAAAATAAACTCAAAATGGATAAAGGACCTGAATGTGAGACAGCAAACCATCAAAACCCTAGAAAAAAAAGCAGAAAACAATCTCTTTGACCTACACCACAGCAATTTCTTACTTGACACATCCCCAAAGTCAAGGGACTCAAGAGCAAAAATGAACTATTGGGACCTTATCAAGATTAAAAGTTTCGGCACAGCAAAGGAAGCAATCCATAAAACTAATAGGCAACTGACGGAATGGGAAAAGATAGTCACAAACGGCATATCAGATAAAGGGCTAGTATCCAAAATCTTTAAGGAACACAACAAACTCCACACCTGAAAAACAAATAATCCAGTGAAGAAATGGGAAGGAGACATGAACAGACACTTCTCCAAAAAGGACATCCCGATGGCCAGCAGACGCATGAAACGATACTCAGCTTCCCTCATCATCAAGGAAATTCAAATCAAAACCACACTGAGATGCTCCCTCACGCCGGTCAGAGTGGCTAAAATGAACAAGTCAGGAGGGTCTAGATGCTGGCGAGGATGTGGAGAAATGGACACCCTCTTACATTATTGGTGGGAATGTAAACTGGTGCAGCACCTCTAGAAAATAGTGTGGAGGTTCCTGAAAAAATTAACAATAGAAATTCCCTATGACCCAACAATAGCACTCCCAGGAATTGACCCAAGGGATACAGGAGTGCTGATGCATAGAGGCACATGTACCCCAATGTTCATATCAGCACTCTCAACAATAGCCAAAACATGGAAAGAGCCTAAGTGTCCATCAACGGACGAATGGATCAAGAAGATGTGGTTTATCTATACGATGGAATACTACATGGGAATGAGAAAGAATAAAATCTGGCCATTTGTAGCAACATGGATGGACCTTGAGGGTGTTATGCTGAGTGAAATAAGTCAGGCAGAGTAGGACAGATACCATATATTTGCACATATAGGTAGATTAGGAGGAACTTAACGGAGGACCATGGGGGAGGAGAAGGGGAAAATTAGTTGGGGAGAGAGAGAGAGGCAAACCATGAGAGACTCTTGAACGCTGAGTACAAACTGAGGGCTGATGGGGTGGGGAAGGGAAAGGAGGGTGATGGGCATGGAGAAGGGCACTTGTTGCAATGAGCACAGGGTGTTATATGAAAACCAAGCTGACAATAAAGTATTGAACAAAAAAAAGAGAGAGACAGAAATGCCAATAGTATTTATCACATAAGAAGTAATAACCCTTAAATATTTATGGAACCATGAAAGACCCTGAATAGCTAATGCAATCTTCAGAAAGAAGAACAAAGCTGAGGGTATCAAAATTTCAGATATTGATACATACTATAAGCTATAATAATTAAAACAGTATTATATTGGCATAGAAATAGACATATAGATCAATGGAACAGAATAAAGAGCCCCAAAATAAATCCACACTTAGATGGTCAACTAATCTATAACAAAAAGACCAGAATATAAAGGGGAATAGATAGCCTCTTACATAAATGCTGCTCAGGAAAACTGGACACTTACATGCAAAAGAATGAAGTTGGAACAGTTTTTAAAAAAATTTTTAAGTTTATTTATTTTGAGAGAGACAGAGAAAGTGAGTGGGAGAAGGGAAGAGAGAGAGGGGGAGAGAGAGAATCCCAAGCAGGCTCCACGCCGTCAGGGTGATGGACACTGATGTGGGGCTTGAACTCACTAACTGTGAGATCATGACCTGAGCCAAAACCAAGAGTCAGATGCTTAACTGACTGAGCCACTTAGCACCCCATGTTGCAACACTTTCTTACACAAGACATAAAAGTAAACTCAAAATGGATAGAAGTCCTAAATGTGAGACAGAAAACCATAAAACGACAAGAAGGACACATAGACTGTAATCACCTTGACATTGCCCTCAGCAATATTCTATATTTGTCTCCTCAGGCATCAAAAACAAAAGCAAATATAAACTTTTGGAACTACACCAAAATAAAAATCTTTGGCTCAGAGAAGGAAACCATTAACAAAACAAAAATGTAACTACTTAATGGGAGAAGATATCTGCAAATTTATATCTGATAAGCGGTTGATATCCAAAATATATAAAGAACTTATACCACTCAACACCAAAAAAAAAAAAAAAAAACAAAACAAAACTGATTTAAAAAATGGGCAGAGGACCTGAACAGAAATTTTTTTCCAAAGACCTACAGAGATCCAACAGACACATGAAAAGATTTTCAACATTATTATTCATCAGGAAATGTAAATCAAAATCAACATGGGCTATAACCTTAAACCTGTTCGAATGGCTAGAATAAAAAAAATAAGAAATAACAAGTGTTGGGGAGGATATGGAGAAAAAGGAACCCTGCCAGTTATGTGTCCTGTTCCTGAAACCATTATGAAGTTATTTGTCTTATTGAGGGGAATGTAAATTTATGCACCCACTGTATAAAACAATTTGGAGTTTCCTCAATAAATCCAAAAAATTGAAAATGCAGAAGATGTGATCCAGTAATTCCACAATTGGTTAAGTACCCAAATAACATAAGAGGAGTAATTTAAAAACATACATTTGGAGTATTATATGCAGTTGCTAGTTTATGGAACAAACCCAAGTGTCCATTGATAGATGAATGGATAAAGAGTTGGTGGTACACACACACACACACACACACACACATGCACACACACACGAATAGCACTCAGTATAGAAAGGGATAAGATTCTACCATTTGTGACAACATGGATGGACCTATGTTATATTATACTAAGTGAGATACATCTGACAGAGAAAGATGGACAAGGGAAAAAAGTACAAACAAATAACACAAATAGACCCATAAATACATAGAACAAACTGATGGTTATCAGAGGAGAGGAGGGGGAGTGGGTGGGAAAAATGTGTCAAGGGGATTGGAAAGTATAGGCATTTAGTTATGTAATGAATAAATCATTGGGGTGAAAAGTAGAATATAGGATATAGAGTAAATAATATTTTCACAGTGTTGTATGGTAACATATGATAGCTACATTTGTGTTGAGCATACCATAACAACGTTGTCCCATCACTATTGTATATCTGAAACTAATGTAACATTGTGTGACAAACATACTTCAACAAAAACAGTATTTATCTTTCTCTGACTCATTTCAATTAATATTATATGCTCTAGATTTATTCATGTTGTTGAAAATAGAATTCATTCTTTTTATGGCTGAGTAATATTACATTCTATGTATACACACTACATCTTTATCCATTTATCTATGGATGGACACTTGCATTCCATACATATCTTTGCTATTGTAAATAATGGTGCAATAAACATGGAATACATATATCTTTTTGAATTATGTTTTTTATTTCTCACCAATAGTGTGTGGGGGTTACTTTTTTTCCATATTCACATCAACACTTGTTTCTTGTGTTTTTATTTTTACATTCTGACAGGTGTGAGGTGATATCTCATTGTGGTTTTTATTTGAAGCTCACTGATGGTTAGTGTTGTTGAACGTCTTTTCATATGAAAGGATTACAAGTATACGTATCATCAGAGAGGGAAAGATGTTAGTGGAGTCGAGGATCCTTGGCTGGCCTCATCCTATGAATACAACAAGATAACTATCCAGTAATTCTAAATACCCCAGAAATTGACCTGAAGACAAACAGAGTAAACTTAACATCTAAAGGTAGAGTAGAGGCCACATCAAAGAAGGTAGGAAGTGCAGAGATGTGCTTTATGGGGAAAAATGGATCTTGGCTCCTGGGGAGGGGAAGGAGCCATGCTAATGGAGAGCAGGGAGAGAAAGAAGAGCACATAGAGTAATGCATAAGTAGAACATTTCCCCATAGGTATTGGGTTGCAAAGTTAATTTCATGAGTTCTTGAAACCAGAGGGGCTTAAAGTCTTAAGTTTTAAGTGTCAGCAGGCTGGAGAGTCTAGAGACATCTAGGCTGTTATTGGAGAGATGGCAGGCAAACAACCTGAAGACATCTAGAGTGGAAACATCAATATGAATAGCACCTGGGGCAAACAGAGTGTAGATTATTTGCTTTTCTCCGAGCATGCCCCTGAGAAGCAGCATTCACCAAGAGATTTCTATGGGAATAAAGGAGCTAGATGGTGCCATTTACTTCCCTCTCAGTATAAACAGAGTCACCGGAGGGAAGCAGCACAGTACAAATACTGGCTGCCTAACTTGATAACATTAAGCCCCACCCACCCTGCTGTGAGAACTGTCCTACTTGGTCACACTTACCTCAATTCCAGCAAAGCAGACCCCTCCCCCAGAAGACCAACACAAACCTCCTCCACACAGTTCCTGACCAGGGCTTCAATTCTGGTGGAGCTTGTGACAGATCTCATTTAACAAACAGATAATAGTACATCTAGTTAAAACTTGCCATATTCAGGTCAGGGACAAAACACTGCCCACAGAAGGCAGGAAGAGCCTCTGCAGATGACTGGTCTGTAGGACAGAGCATCCAGAAAACAAAAACAGAAGTCACACAGCACACACTGGACATCCTCAATGATGTACCTGGCCTGGGTCACATTTGACCTCTTCTTCATAGACAAATAGCTTCAAGAACAGGACACATAACTGGCTTTTCTAACACAGCAGAACAGGCAGAGTTTTGACAAAATTGGAAGACCAAGCAATTTATCACAATTGAAAGAAGAAGGCCATGGCCAGAGATCTAAAAAACAAAAACAAAAACAAAAACCATGGATATAAATAAAAGGATTGATGGAGAATTTAAAATAGTGATCATAAAGATATCACTATATATGAGAAAAGAATGGAAGGCATCAGTGAGACCCTTACCACAGAGATAAAAGAGTTACAAGAAATCAATCAGAGATGAAGGATTTAATGAATGAAGTCAGAAATACACTTGATGCAATGAACAGAAGGCTGGAAAAAGCAGAGGAATGAAAAATGACCTAGAAGACAAAGCAAGGGAAAGCAATAAAGGTGAATAATAGAAAGGAAAATTAAACTAAATGAGCATAGACTTAGGGAACTCAGTGACTCCATGCAATGTAATATCCTTTGTATTGTAGGAGAATCTAAAGAAAAAGAAAGAAAAGGAGTCAGAAAATATATCTGAAGAAATAATACCTGAAAACTTCCTAATTTGAGGAAGGATACAGACACCCAGATCCAAGAGTCACAGAGAACCCATAACAAAATGAATAAAAGCAGACCCACACCAAGACATATGATAATTATACTAGCAAAATATAGTGATAAGTAAAAAATCTTAAAGCCTCAGGACAAAGGAAGACAGTTAATTATAATTAAAAACCCATGAGTCTACCATTACATTTTTTTTTTCCTGCAGAAACTCTCTAAATCAGAAAGGACTGGCATGATGTATTCAAAGTGCTGAGTGGGATATATGTGTAGCCAAAAATACTCCATCCAGCAAGACTACCATTCAAAATAGAAGAAGAAATTGTTTCACAGATAGACAAAAGTTGAAGAGTTCATGACTTTCAAGAAATCAGGCCTGCAAGAAATACTTAAGGGTACTCTATGTATGGAAAAGAATGACCAAAATTGTCAGTATGAAGGAAATCCAAAAGCATTAAAAACTAATATTATTATAAAAGAAGTCAAGCAACACACAAAATAAAAACATGTACCAACACATACCTAAAAGTAAAGGATGTATACAAACATAGATGAACATCAACTAAATATAGACTGCTATATCTCAGAGATATTATATATAAATATAATGGTCCACAAATCAAAAACTACTAATAAATATACAAAGAATAAAGTGAAAAATCTAAATATATCACTAAACAAAACCAGAAAATCATGAAAGAGGGAAGGATAAGAAAGGGTCAGAGAAAATCTGCAAAAACAATGACAAAACTAGTAATAAAATGACAATAAATACCTATCTATCAAAAGTTATTTTGAATGTAAATGGACTAAATGCTCCAATCAGAAGATACAGAGTGTATTGAAATGCTGCTACAAGAGACTAATTTTAGAACAAAGATACCTCCAGATTGAAAGTGAAGGGATGTGGGGCGCCTGGGTGGCTTAGTCGGTTAAGCGTCCGACTTTCGCTTAGGTCATGATCTCGCGGTTCGTAGGTTCGAGCCCCGTGTCGGGCTCTGTGCTGACTGCCAGCTCGGAGCCTGGAGCCTGTTTCAGTGTGTGACTCCCTCTCTCTCTGACCCTCCCCTGCTCACACTGTCTCTCTCTCTCTCTCTCTCTCCTAGAAATAAATAAAACATTTAAAAAAAAAAGTGAAGGGATGTGAAAATAATTATCATGCAAACAGATGTCAAAAGAAAGTTGTGGTTGCAATTATTATAGCAGACAAACTAGACTTTAAAACAAAGACTGTAAAAAAAGATTAAAATACAAAGACTGTAACAAGAAACAAAGAAGGGCACTATATAATAATAAAGGGGGAAATAAAACAAGAACTGACAATTATAAATATTTATGTGCACAACATGGAAGCATCCAAATTCATTAAACAATTAAGACAAACACCTAGGAACTAACTGATAATAATAAAATAAAAGTAAGGCATATTAACACCCCATTTAATTCAATGAACAGATCATATAAGCAGAAAGTCAACAAGGGAACAATGGTTTTGAATGACACACTGGACTGGATGGACTTAAGATATATATTCAGAACATTTCATCCTAAAATAACAGAATATACATTCTTTTCCAGTGAACATGGGATATTCTTCAGAATAGATCACATACTGTGTCACAAATCAGGTCTCAACAAGTGCAAAAAATTTGAGATCATACCGTGCATATTTTCTGACCACCACACTATGGAAACTAGAAGTGCACCTCAAAAAGAAAAAAAAATCTATGGGGCACCTGGGTGGCTCAGTCGGTTAAGCGTCCGACTTCGGCTCAGGTCATGATCTCACGGTTCTTTGGTTCAAGCCCCGCATCAGGCTCTGTACTGACAGCTAGCTCAGAGCCTGGAGGCTGTTTCAGATTCTGCGTCTCCCTCTCTCTCTGACCCTCCTCTGCTCATGCTGTCTCTCTCTAAATAAATAAATAAAACATTAAAAAAATTATTTTAAGAAAAAATCTAGAAAGACCACGAATACATGGAGGTTTAAAAACATGGTAATGAACATGAATGGGTCAACTAGGAAAAATTAAAGAAATTAAAAAATATATATATGGAAACAAATAAAAATCCTAAGTGGGGAAAAACTGAGAGCTTTTCCTCTATGGTTAGAAACAAAATAAGGATCCCCACTCTCACCACTTTTTAAAAATTATTTTATATATAGAGAGACAGAATGCAAGCTGGGGAGAGGGGCAGAGGGATAGAGAGAGAATCCCAAGCAGGCTCCCTGCTCAGAGTGAAGCCCAATGTAGGGCTCAATCCCATGACCCTGGGATCATGATTTGAATGGAAATCAAGAGTCAGATGCTCAACTGACTGAGCCACCCAGGCACCGCTACTCTAATCACTTTTATTCAACATACTATTGGCAGGCCAAGCCGCAACAATTAGACAACTAAAAGAAATGAAAGGCATCCCAAATTAGAAAGGAAAAGTAAAACTGCCACTATTTTAACGTGACATGATTCAATATAGAAGATCTGAAAGGGGCACCACTGTGGCTCAGTGGTTTAAACACCTAACTTTTGATTTCAGGTCAGGTCATGATCTCATGGTTTGTGACATCAAGCCCTGTGTCAGGCTCTGCACTGACAATGTGGATCCTTCTTGGGATGGATACTCTCTCCTTCTCTCTCTGCCCCTACCACCCTGCCTCCCATTGGTGCATTCTCTCTCTCTCTCTCTCTCTCTCCCTTAAAATAAATAAATAAATATCTTAAAAAAGAAAATCTAAAAAAATTCCCCAAAAAACCTGCTAGAACTGGTCAAATTCAGTAAAGTCACAGGGTACAAAATGAAGTTAGAGAAATCTGTTGCATTTCTACACACAAATAACGAAGCACCAGAAAGAGAAATTAAAGAATCAATTCCATGTAAATTGCACCCCAAGCCACAAAATACCTAGGTATAAACCTAACCAAAGAGGTGAAAGACTTGTACTCTAAAAACTATAAAACACCAATAAAAGGAATTGGAGATGACACAAAGAAAAGGGAAAACATTCCATGCTCATGGATTGAAAACATAGTTAAAATATTTATATTATTCAAAGCAATCTGCACACTTAATGCAATCCCTATCAAAATATCACCAGCATTTTTCACAGAGCTAGAACAAACAATGCTAAAATTTGTATGGAACCACAAAATACCCTGAATAGCCAAATCAACTTGAAAAAGAAAAGCACACCTGAAGCCATCACAATTCAAGAATTCATTATACTACAAAATTGTAGGGATCAAGACAGCATGAAACAGGTACAAAAACAGACACACAGATCAAGGGAACAGAAAAGAACATCCAGGAATAAGCCCACAACTATGCGGGCAATTAATCTTCAACAAAGCAAGGGGCGCCTGGGTGGCTTAGTCGGTTAAGCGTCCGACTTTCGCTTGGGTCATGATCTCGCGGTTAGTGGGTTCGAGCCCCGCGTCGGGCTCTGTGCTGACTGCCAGCTCAGAGCCTGGAGCCTGTTTCAGTCTGTGACTCCCTCTCTCTCTGACCCTCCCCTGCTCACGCTGTCTCTCTCTCCTAGAAATAAACAAAGAAATAAAGAAATAAATCTTCAACAAAGCAAGAAAAAATTGTCCAATGGGAATAAGACAGCCTTTTCAACAAATGGTGTTGGGAAAAAAGGACAGCAATATTGCACACTGGACCACACCATGAACAAAAATAGTTACAAAATGGACTAAATATCTAAATATGAGTCAGGAAACCATTAAAATCCTAGAAGAAAATATAGCCAGTAAACTCTTTGACATTGGCCACAGCAACTTCTTACTTTATATGTCCCCCGAGGCAAGGGAAAAACAAAAGCAAAGAGAAACTATTGGGAGTAGATAAAAGTAAAACACTTCTGAACAGTAAAAGAAACAATCAGCAAAATTAAAAGGCAGCCTACAGAACGGAAAAAGATATTTGCAAATGACATATCTCGTAAAGGGTTAGTACCCAAAATATATAAAGAACTTATAAAACTCAACATCTAAAAAACCAAATAATCCAGTTAAAAAAATGGGCAGAAGACATGAGTTGACATTTCTCCAAAGAAGACTTACACATCAAAAGTTGCTCATCACTCATCATCAGGGAAGCAGAAATCAAAACTACAAAGAGATATCATCTCACACTAGTCAGAATGGCTAAAATTAACAACACAAGAAACAACAGGTTTTGAGGAAGATGTGGAGAAAGGGGATCTCTTGCATTGTTGGTGGAAATGCAAAGTGGTGCAGCCACTCTGGAAAACTGTATGGAGTTTTCCTCAAAAAGTTCAAAATAGAACTATCCTATGATCCAGGAACTGTACTAACTACTAGGTATTTACCCAAACGATACAAAAATGTTAATTCAAAGTAATATATGCACCCAGACGTTTGTAGCAGCACTAGCAAAATTGTGGATAGAGCCCAAATGTCCATCACTTGATGAATAAAAAACTTGTGATATATATAGTATATATATGTATCTCTCTCTATATATATATATGCATATATATATATATACATATATATATGCATATATATATATACATATCAAGCATATATATATCAAACATTTGATGTCTATCAAATTCTATCAAATAGAGAGAGAGAGAGATACATATATAAATACCTAATGGAATATTTTTGAGCCATAATAAAGAACGAAATCTTGCTATTTGCAAAGATGTGAATGTAGCTAGAGAGTATTATGCTAAATGAAATAATTCAGTCAAAAACAAATACCATATTATTTCACTCATATGTGGAATTTAAGAATCAAAACAAATGATCATTTGGAGAAAAAGAAAGAGGAAAACCAAGAAACAGATTCTTAATTATAGAGAACAAACTGATGGTTACCAGAGGGGAGATAGGCAGAAGGATGAGTTAAATAGGTGATAGGAACTAAAGAGTGAACTTGTGTTGTACATAAGGGTGTTGAATCACTAAATTGTACACCTGATACTAACATTACATTGTATATGAAGTAACTGAAATTTAAATAAAAACTAAAAATGAAAAGAAAGAGAAAAGAAGATATAATCACAGAAAACAGTAGAAATACTAAATTCATAAGATGTTTTTAATAATAAAGAAATGTTAGGTCCTTCAAATTTTGCAAATTATTTTCTCATTACTAAACAATCTCATCCAAACTAAAATCAGAATACTATGTAAGATTTAATACTATACGGGGATACATAAAATACTGAAATTTATTCTAATGAAATGTTTGTATTTGAATATTGGTTGAACATTACTAGTCCACAGCCATGTATGTTAGTCATTAACCTTACAGAGATTTGATAACTAGGATATATTTTCAGTTTATTTTGTAGTAGCAAGAATTTTAAGCTGTATTAGTAATTAATGGAATAAAACAAAATGAACTTTAAGAAAGAAAATGAAACAAATGAGCAAAAGGAAGAAAAAAAAGAGAGATGAGAGGCAAACCAAGAAAGAGACTCCTAACTGTAGAGATGGACTCTTAACAAACTGATGGTTACCAGAAAGGAGGTTGTTGGAGAGATGAATTAAATAGGTGACGGGGATTAAGAAGTGCACTTACTGTGATGAGTACCAGTGTTGTATTTAAGTGTTGAATCACTATATTTTACACCTGAAAGTAATACTAAACTATATGTTAACTAACTGAAATAGAAATAAAAACGTAAGAAAATAGATTCAGAATGACATGTACAATATGATATCATTTATGGAACTTAAGGTATAGTACACATAATTACATTCCATATTGCTTATGAATCTATAAGCATAAAGTATAAAAAGCGGATAAGGTAAGGATATACACCAAACACAATGCAGTGATTCCACTTAGATAGTTAGATGCCAGGGACAGAGAATAACACAATAATGAACTAGTTATATTCTAAATACCTCACACCTCTTCATTTCTTTGTAAAGGTTATTCTTTTTTTAAAAAAATATTTTAACATTTATTTTTTTGAGAGACAGAGAGAGACAGAGCATGAGCAGAAGGGGGAAGAGAGAGACACACACATAATCTGAAGCAGGCTCCAGGCTCTGAACTGTCAGCACAGAGCCTGACACGGGGCTAGAACCCATGAACTATGAGATTAGAACCTGAGCTAAAGTCAGACGCTCAACCGACTGAACCACCCAGGTGCCCCTGTAAAAGTTGTTCTTTATTCCTGGAATACTTTCTCTATGAGTGTACTTATCGAAAGTCTATACCCAATTGCAGGCCAGAAGAAGTAGGATGATATGTTCTTAGTAGTGACAGGAAAAAAAAAAAAAAACCCACAACTGTCAACCAAGAATATCGTACCTGGCAGAACTGTCTTTAAAAATGAAGAAGAGGGATGCCTGGGTGGCTCAGTCGGTTGGGCGTCCAACCTCAGCTCAGGTCATGATCTCATGGTTTGTGGGTTTGAGCCCTGCGTCGGGCTCTGTACCGACAGCTGGCTCATAGCCTGTAGCCTGCTTCAGATTCTTTGTCTTCCTCTCTCTCTGACCCTCCCCTGCTCATTCGTCTCTGTCTCTCAAAAATAAAGTAAAAACAATAAAAATTTTTTAATGAAAAGAATGAATAAATATTTTCCAGAAATGCTCAATGTATTTAATCAAGTGAAATGAAAAGATATTAAACAGCAGTACAATAATATATGAAAGTGTACAACTCACTACTAGAGGAAAATATGAAGGCAAATTCAAAGTATTGTGACATTGCACAAGTGGCAAGTAAATCACTTTTAACTTTAGTATAAAAGTTTTTAACAAAGATGTAAATTCTAGTATTAATGAAAAAGTGTGGAGTGAGAAATAAAAGTGTACTATTTTGTATGCAATTCCAGTCGTCATTGTTTTAAAATAGATTTTCATAACTACGACATTTTTATGTAAATCCCACAGTAACTACAAAATTACCTACAAAAGATACACAAAAGAAATACAAGGAATCAAAGCATATCAGCACAGACTGAAAAAAAAAATCAATGAAACGCAAAAAGAGACAGCACTAGAGGAAAAGAGGGACAGAAGGACCAAAAGATAGATGAAAATAATGAACAAAATCACAATAAGTCCTTTCCTATCAATAATTACTTTAAATATAGACAAATTCACCAATCAAACACATCGCGTAGCTGAGTAGACTAATATATATTTTTATATATTAATATATAATTATATATTAATATAATTATATATTAATATATAATTATATATTAATATTTTATATATATATTTATTTCCAATGAGGGACTCCTGGGTGGCTCAGTTGGTTAAGCATCTGACTTCAACTCAGGTCATGATCTGTTTGTGAGCTCGAGCCCCACAGCCCTTCTGTGTTGACTGCTTTAGTTTCTGGGTCTCCCTCTCTCTCTGCCCCTTCCCTGCTCATGCTCTGTCTGTCTCTCTCAAAAATAAAATAAAACAAAACAAAACAAATATAAAAGCAAGGATTGGAGAGCCTGAGTGGCTCAGTCAGTTAAGCGACCAACTTATGCTCAGGTCATGATCTCTTGTTTCATGAATTCAAGCCCTGTGTCAGCCTCTGTGGTTAGAGCTCAGATGTGTTTTGGATTTTGTGTTTCCCTCTCTCTCTTCCCCTCCCCTGCTTGTGCTCTGTTTCTCTCTCTCTTTCAACAATAAACATTAAAAATTTATAAAGCGAGGACTGATAGAACTGAAGGGAGAGATATACAACAATACAATAATGATATGGTTTTTAAAAAGAAGTTATTTTAATATATATATATATATTACAAAATTTCAATAGGATTATATTTTCTTACCGTTTTTGCTATCATTAAAAGATTTTTAAAATATTCTCTTCAGGGGTGCTTGGGTGGTTCAGTCAGTTAAGCATCTAACTTCAGCTCAGGTCATGATCTCGCAGTTCATGAGTTTGCGCCCTGCTTTGGGCTCTGTGCTGGGCTCTGTGCTGACAGCTCAGAGCCTGGAGCCTGCTTTAGATTCTGTGTGTGTGTGTGTGTCTCTCTCTATGCTCCTCATCTGCTCATGCTCTCTTTCATAAATGAATAAACGTTAAAAAATTACATATCTCTTCAGGTGAAACAAAAGCAAGTTACAAGAGAAGAAAGAATATGACCCCATTTATGTGAAGTTCAAATACAGCTACCTATGTTGTTCAGGGATATATTCATAGGTACTAATACTATTTTTAAGTTATTTATTTATTTTGAGAGAGGGAGAAAGAGTGCATGAGTGGCTGAGGGGCATGGAGGGAGGGAAAATTCCAAGCAGGCTCTGCACTGTTAGCATGGATCCCTACACAGGGCTGTCTCACAAACCATGAGATCAGACCTGATCTGAAACCAAGATTCAGACGCTTAACCAATTGAGCCAACCAGGTGTCATGGTGGTAAAACTATTTTTAAAAAGAGAGGAAGAAAAAACAAGAGAGTTAGGCCACAGAAGCACCTCGGTGGCTCAGTCAGTTAAGCATCCGATTCTTGGTTTCAGCTCAGATCATGATCTCATGGTGGTGAGATTGAACCCAATGTTGGGCTCAGCGTGGAGCCTACTTGGGATTCCCTCTCTCACTCTCTCTGCTCCTTCCCCGCTTGTGCACTCTCTAAACAAACATTTAGAAAATTTGAAAGAAAAATGTAATGAAATTTATCCTATCAGACATTAAGTCAAACTAAACACTGCTCTACTCCCTCATATTTCAAACTGAATAGCTATTTCTCATATCTATTTGCATATATTAATGTATTAAGAGTATTTTCATGGGATACCATTCTTGGAGAGATTGTAGCAATCATTCAAGTACAAAGATTTTCACCTATGAATGAATTTCTTAACACCTGAGTTTACCTGTTCTGAAAGGAATTTGAGGTTTCTTTCTAACTAAGGCTCTGATGCATTACTTGAGTGCTAAAAAGCTTTTATTAATTTCATTACCTTAAAGCCTGGTTTTCCTGTTAGCACTGGCAGTATCAGCTCCTCTTTCCAGCCAAATCAATGAGAAATTTTGCCATATAGTTTTCCTTTCCTTCTAAGAATAATCCAAAACACTAAATGGCTCTGAGGTGAATGTGCATTTGCAGATGTTTGACTGGATGTTCTGCAACTGTTGCCTATGTTAATGAATTTTCTACACCTTTAACACATTTGATTTCTTGTTCCTGTAACCCCATCACTTGAACCTGGTGCTTTCCATCTTCTAGCAGTCGTAATTTTGTTTTTCTGTTTAGCAAGTCAAGCAGTTAAATTTCCCCTGCAAATTTTTTAAAAGTTTGCATATACTTGCAGTTCTAACTTCTTATAGTTTGGCTTCTCTAACACTAAAAAGGATATCTCAAGCTGCTAATGCATAAATCCCTCTAGAACAATCTTGGTTCTTTCCTGAAAAGTCACCTCCCATAGTATGAATTTTCCCACTTCCAGTATGCCCATAAGCAAAGCATGTAGCCATTCCCCTTTTGAATATAGTTTCCACTAGTGGTCTAGCCATAAACCTATAAATCATTTCATTAGGAGCTGTGTTTTCAAAGGCATAATCAAAATGAAATATTTGGTTTTCTAGGTATCTTGTTAAACCTGTTTGTTTTGGTTTATATGCTAACACAACATCTTTACTAGGATTGTAATAACAACAAGAGCTTTCATTTGAGTTTCTTTTCATTGAAGGTTTTTTACACAAACACGTATCTTATGTCCATCAGTAGAACATGCTGTTGTTAATAGTCTCTAGTCCACATTTCCTCTAAAGTCTCTGATCATACATATAATTTCATAATTTGGCTGTGTAGCATAAACACCCTGCGCTCTTTTTTCTCTAGGTTCTTGCTGTTGTGGTTAAGGTTTTTTTTTTTTTCTTTCTCATTTTTCTTGTATTTTTTTCTAATTTTTTCAAACAATTAGATTTTCTAGGTGAAGCGAGTTGAAACTCCATTTTTGCAGCTTGAACTGGAGATACACTTGAAACACTACCATTCTGTTGTGCAGAGGAAGACTGCTCAGGAAATTGACTAGGGTATGCATATGCAGAACTAACCACAGTGTTATTTCTTAGAGGAGGGCCATTCTTAATAGAAGCCACAGTCTGACGATTCTTTACAATTTTGTTTACTTTGGCTGATGAGGTTGGAGGTGGCATTTCTGGACTGGACTGAATCTTCATTATGTACAAAGTCAGGGTTAAGTGAAAAGAGGCTCTAGAGGTCAATCTCTTTGCCTTTTCTCCATTTTCTATCCATTCAACAGTTACAATTACATTATCTTCATTTAAAGATAGTAACACTGATTCATGTATATGACCATCACTCTGCATGATCTTCATGTATATCTGGATATTCCTGATGTTGGCCACTGCTCTCAGCTCCCGTAGAGCAGTGACAGCAGGTCAAGGGAGGGAAATGACAGGGTGGAAAAGACAGGGAAGAGGCAGGGTAGGTATGAGAGGGGGAGCAACTGACTATAGTCACAATGGCCTGGGAAACACAATGAATGCAAACCAGGGTCTCCAGGAGCAACAGCTAGGCTCTGGACTTGTAGGCTGACAGGGGATTACTCCACTTTCAACATGGATAGAAAATCCAGACAGACAATCAATAAGGAAACACTGGACCTGAAAGCATCATAGAATAAATGGAGCTAGCTGACATTAAATATTCTATCCAAAAGCAATATAATATATATTACTCTCAAGTGTGCATAGAATATTTTCAGTGAGAAAACACATGATTGGTCACAAAACAAGTATTAACAAATTCCTCAGGATTAAAATCATAACAAGTATCTGACAATAAATAAATACTAGAAATAAACAGCAGGAAAAAAATGGAAAATTCAAAAATATGTAGAAATTAGAAAATACACTCCTGAGCAACCAGTGGGTCAAAGAAGAAATAAAAGGAAAATAGAAAATACCATGGGAAACATTAAAATAAAAATACAACTTGGGGCGCCTGGGTGGCTTAGTCGGTTAAGCGTTCGACTTTCGCTTAGGTCATGATCTCGCGGTTCGTGGGTTCGAGCCCCGCGTCGGGCTCTGTGCCAACTGCCAGCTCGGAGCCTGGAGCCTGTTTCAGTCTGTGACTCCCTCTCTCTCTGACCTCCCCTGCTCACGCTGTCTCTCTCTCTCTCTCCTAGAAATA